>JAXLNO010005131.1:56315-68815 GCA_038087875.1 Malacoraja senta
AATTCTCTGCTGTAGAAGAGCTGGGTGATCAGGAAATTGGAGGCCAGCATTCAAACTGCATTCAAGCTGCTTCCTGTTTTGCCCAAGCAAAAAAACATTTCAATGGTGGGAGAGGATGTACTTCCTGAGAAGGTGCTGGCTTCTGAAAACAGAAGCCTTGAGAGAGGATGTGTTTCCTTTGGAGTTGGTAGTTTCTGTAAACAGAAGCCTTCTGGTTGGTAGCTGACAATCGAAGATTACATTGTTAAGACAGAATTGTAAATGTTGTGCTTCTTGACTAAGTTCCTGTTTCGATGTTTGTGATCAACAGTTTATGATTGATAGAAGCACAGGATGACAAGAGTATTGTATCAGTGGCAAGAATTTTTTGAATGGGTAGAGCTGTGATTGATTTGTATTAAATGTCATTGGTGTATAAACATAGAAACATAGAAAATAGGTGCAGGAGGAGGCCATTCGGCCCTTCAAGCCAGCACCGCCATTCATTGTGATCATGGCTGATCGTCCTCTATCAAAAACCCGTGCCTGCCATCTCCCCATATCCCTTGACTTCACTAGCCCCTAGAGCTCTATCTAACTCTCTCTTAAATCCATCCAGTGATTTGGCCTCCACTGCCCTCTGTGGCAGGGAATTCCATAAATTCACAACTCTCTGGGTGAAAAAGTTTTTTCTCACCTCAGTCTTAAATGACCTCCCCTTTATTCTAAGACTGTGGCCCCTGGTTCTGGACTCGCCCAACATTGGGAACATTTTTCCTGCATCTAGCTTGTCCAGTCCTTTTATAATTTTATATGTTTCTATAAGAACCCCCTCATCCTTCTACACTCCAGTAAATACAAGCCTAGTCTTTTCAATCTTTCCTCATATGACAGTCCCGCCATCCCAGGGATCAATCTCGTGAACCTATGCTGCACTGCCTCAATCACAAGGATGTCCTTCCTCAAATTAGGAGACCAAAACTGTACACAATACTCCAGATGTGGTCTCACCAGAGCCCAATACAACTGCAGAAGAACCTCTTTACTCCTATACTGAAATCCTCTTGTTATGAAGGCCAACATTCCATTAGCTTTCTTCACTGCCTGCTGTACCTGCACGCCAACTTTCAGGACACCCAGATCTCGCTGTACCTCCCCCTTACCTAACCTAACCCCATTGAGATAATAATCTGCCCCCTTGTTTTTGCCGGCAAAGTGGATAACCTCACATTTATCTATATTATACTGCATCTGCCACACATCTGCCCACTCACTCAACCTATCCAGGTCACCCTGCAACCTCCTAACATCCTCTTCACAGTTCACACTGACACCCAGCTTTGTGTCATCCGCAAACTTGCTAGTGTTGCTCCTAAATATGTGACTATGTCTCCAAAATACTATAAAAAGATGCTGTTTATGATGCTGTATTCCTTTGTTGATTAGAGTGATGGCCTAGGAGGGTTAAGTATCTGTTGCATACTCGACTTTATATCCCTTGGCACTCTCACCGGCTAAATTATCAGTAAAGCTTGTGTTGGTTTGTCTAACATATTGTGAGTTGTCTGTTTTAAGAAATATACCTTAGCACCCGGGCCTTGGCTCCAGTGACAGTGTTGTTGTTGCCTCTGCTCTGTGAGTGGTACAAGTATCAGTGGTTATCGGTCGGCGGGACTGGGAACCCGTCAAAAGGCTCATCGGTTGGCAATACCGGGAGAAAGCTGGAGACGTCAGACACAAGGAGCAAGGGCCGGTGCGAGGTTGAACCAGGGAAATGTCTCCAGCACCTTCAGATAGGCTGCTGGAGGTACCCCGGAACACAAAGATGGCCGGGCAAGGAGAAGGGAGGGACGTCGCTTCGTGGGATGACTGGACGTTGCACTTTGAATAATGGTGGCAAAACATCACGGCGCCAGCATGTGTAAAATGCAAAAAGAATTTCACTGTACAGTTGCATATGTTACAATTAAAGAACTATTGAGCCATTGCAATAAGGAGGCAGCATTGGTTAATCTAAAGCCATGACAAGTTGTAGTCTTGCTCTCCTGTACCTTAAGCTCCAGTATGATCTCTTTAACCTTTCAATACTCCAGGTACATGTGCCAATTCAAGGCAAGTGAATTACACCCAATATAATAATAATAATAATGGATTTTATTTACGGGCGCCTTATACCGAGGTCTCAAGGACACCATACAGAGATTTATAGAAAACATATAATCAGAATTTTAAAAAAATAGGTAAATCAGGGACAGAATTCCTTCCAAAAACACAAAAAAAAGAAAATCAGAAGCACAATATAGTTACACATAGGTGAATAAAACAAACTATAATTTGTACTCACTGGTTATGTTGAGCTGGGTTCCATTCCCTCTGATATCTCCCCACACTGTGCAGTAATAGACGGCAGAGTCTTTGAGCATCACGTTTGTGACCGTCAGGATGAAGCTGCTGTTGGAGGCGTCTTTCAACGGCTGGAACCGCTCAGTGAAGCCTGGTCTCCTTCGTACGCTGCCTCCTGCCTCGTGTGTTAAAACCCACTCCATGTCCTGCCCGGGTAGTTCACGGTACCAGTGGACGTCAGTGTTTCCCACTTCAGCGTTCTCCATGGAGCACCATAACCGTGCCGTGTGACCCTCAGTGACACGCTCCAGCCTCGGGAATTGGATCAGGATTGGAGGATTTGCAACTTGAAAAGGAAAATATCAATAGATGAACACTAATGTTGGGGTTGTTAAATACTTTATGTGTTTCAACTTAAAATACATTCATCCTTTGCCATTAGATAACCTCATGTAAAAGTGATGGTTAGCATCTGATATTAAAATAATGATTGCAGCTGATTGCAACTTTCTCCCTGTTCACGATTATCTTTCATTCTCTCTCTCTCTCTCTCTCCCTCTAGTGTTGGGTGGTGTTGCCTCACAATGGGGATTTCATTTTTCATTTAGCTTTGTTTAGTCGTATATTTAGTCCTTTGTTGCTCTCTACACAGAGATAAGCAGATCTCTGTATATTGGAGGAACAAGAGGGTATGGAAATAGTACAGATAGATCATTGAGGTGGTACTGTTTAGTTTACTTTAGTGTAGAGATGCAGCATGGAAACAGGTCCTTCAGTCCACTGAGCTCATGCTGACCATCGAGTAATTGATCTCAGTGTGGCAGACGGTGCAACTAATAGTGACTGTGCATAAATTGTGAATGGCACGATTGTAATCATGTATTGTCTTTCCACTGACTGGTTAGCAGGCAACAAAAGCTTTTCACTGTACCTCGGTAGACGTGACAATAAAGTAAACTCAAGCAAAGTGATTATAAATGAAGGAACTAACCTACCTATACTGTAATTTCTTTACATTCATCTGTTCACACTATGTATACGTCTCTGGCAATGCCGAATTACATTCTCCATCCTGATCTCAGAACACAGTGACGAGTGATCTGCATTATTCAGTTAAAAAATAATTTTGGCCTATTTTCATTCTCCATTTTGCAGTGTGAACTTCTAATGATGTCTGTCTCTGTAAAACTGACAACATGACATCATGATTCCTCGTGATGTTAGGATTGGAAATAGAACCAATTTAAATACTCACTGGTTACATTCAGCTGGGTTCCATTTCCAAATAAAGTCCCCCAAATGCCACAGATGTAATCAGCAGAGTCGGCAATGTGCACCTCTCTGATGGTCAGTGAGTAGCTGTTACTGGCGTCGTCCCTGGAAAGCTGAAATCGATCGGAGAAGCCCGGTGACCTGTAAGTGTGGCCATTTACATCAAGACTAAGTATTCTTCTTCCATTACGTGAGTTGTACCAGTGAACGTCGAATATTTTCACAATGTCATTCACATTGCTGCTGTTCAGGACACACCATATCTCCACTGTTTCACCTTCACGCACCACCAGAGCTCCTGGGGATTGGATCAGGGATGTGTTTGCCTTTAGACCTGTGGGTAATAACAACCAAAGATCAGAACAGATGATAACCACAAAAATAATTTGAAACGAAAGGCAGCATGAAAGCTCTTGGATATTTATGAATGTTCTGCACATGTATCCTCAATTTGTAAACTCTTTTGTTTTCTCCTGAGCTTCGCTCTTTCATTCTGCACTGAAATGACAAACAATACCTTTGGTAAAAGCAACAGCTCAAAAGTACAAACACTGAATGTCAAAGGTTAAATCCTGCTCCATGTAAGTGCTTGTTGACTGTACAAAGTGTGTTAAACTGAGCAATAAATCAGGAACAAAGCTGGCAGTTCTAGTAACATTCATTTAGTATATGTAAGATTCTGTTGCAGTCAGTTAAAGAAGACTAAGGAAATTCAGCATGCTTCCAACAGCTCTTACCAATGTCTACACATGGACCACATAAAGCATCCTATTGATTACATCACAGCCTAGTTTGACAATTACTCTACCCTACACTCCACACTGCCTCGGGAAAGCAACCAACATAGTGAAAGACCATTCATTCCCCTGTCATTCCTACTTGTCCCCTCTCCTGTCAGGCAGAAGATGCAAAACTTCACAGCATCTGGCAGCAGTTTTACGATACGATACGATAACATTTTATTCATCCCCGGAGGGAAATTGGTCTGCCACAGTCACAACACACAAGGTACACAAATACTTGAAATTAAAAGCGAAAAAAAAGAAAAAGCCAAGCAACTGTTGGCTGGCTGCCGTGTGCACAGCGCCTTAACCAGAACGAACGAACAAACAAAACAAACAAACGCAGAAGAGGATTCTAAAACTAAAGTGCCCCCACACACCAGTTCCCACTTTGTTCTCCCACCGTCCCTCACGGCAGTCCCCCCCATGCCGGGTCCCATTGTTCTTTGCAACAGCCCTCACTTTCCTTGGCTCCTACTCTTTCCCTGGTTACCCACTTACTCTAATACAGTTGTTCAATCCTTGGGATTCTTCTTAATTTTGACTGTCAGTGATATTTTTTCTTGTCCCTTTCCTCTCCTAATTTCTTTTTAAAGTAGTCTTTTTCTCTCTTTATACCCAAGTGTCTCTCCTGTTTTCATTTGCCTATGCCTGCCAAATGCTTCCCTTTACTTCATCAAATGTGGGTGCCACGTTTGTGCATGAAGACTGCTGCCTCACAGAGCCAGAGACCCGGCTTCATTCCTGATCTCAGGTGCTGTCTGTGTGGCGTTTGTATGTTCTCCCTGTGTGACCACATGGGTTTCCACCGGGTGCACCGGTTTATTTTTTATTTTTTATTTTTTATTTAATTCTTTATTTTGAACAGAATAAAAGAATAAAAAGCAAGTGTGAAACAGCATACAAAAAAACAAAACAAGAATATTTATAAAGTGTCATAAACAATATCTATAAATAAATGAAATCTTATGTCTGAAAAGGAGCAGGAAGAAGCCAAAGCTTATTAATTCCCACCCCTTATTCAACTGCTTATAATTATCTTATACAAATTTAGCAGCTATATGTACACCATATGTACACCAGCAGCTATATGTACACCAAATTATTTACATTTATACACTAATCAAATATTTACAGCCATACAAAAAAAGAGAGAAAAAAAGAAAAAAGAAAAGAAAAAACCCTCATATACGATACAGTATCTCTTAGTCATATATACAACCCATCACCCTATAATCACCCTTCCCAATACAATCAGTATAACAAATATCCCACTCACAATCACCTATCCCAATATCCATTTAAAAAAAGTGTTTTTGTACATCTTCTTAAACTGAATTATGGTTGTGCTAAGTTTTATCTCCTGTTCCACACCATTCCACAAATTCACCCCACAGATTGCTATGCACATACTTTTAAGAGTTGTTCTGACATTGAGTTTTTTTTAATTATGTTCCCCTCTCAAATTATACCCACCCTGTCTTTCCATAAACAGTTTTTGTATATTTCTTGGAAGTAAATTATTTCTTGCTTTGTACATGATTTGCGCAGTCTTAAATTTAACCAGATCGGTGAACTTCAGTGTATGTGACTTTAAGAATAATAAATTGGTATGTTCAAGATATCCAACATTATTGATAATTCTTATTGCTCTTTTTTGTAATGTGCATAATGGTTGTAGGTTGGTTTTGTAGGTGTTACCCCATATTTCCACACAATAACTCAGATATGGCAATATGAGTGTATTATACGGAGTATGCAATGATTTGTGGTCCAGAATGTGTCTTGATTTTCCCAATATTGCTATAGACTTTGCCAGTTTTTGCCCGTTTCCTCCCACATTCCAAAGACACGTGAGTTTGTAGGTTAGTTGGCCTCTGTAAATTGCCTCTATTATGTAGGGAGTGGATGAGAAGTGAGATAACATAGAACTAGTGTGAACGGGTATTCGATGGTCGGGATGGGCTCCGTGTTCCAAAGTGCCTGTTTCCATGCTGTATCACTACATGACTGAACTAAACTAAACTAAATCCTCAACGCCTCTGGTCGCTTTGTGTTCCCTCATCCTACTATCCTTACTTTTCATTTCTCCAGGAACGTTAGCTTTGAAACTGCACAAATCTCACGATTAGAAGACTCCCACTATTTGTATGTTGTTCTACCTATAACCAAATGCTCCCAATCTACTTCCACCAGGTGCTGTCTTATTGAAATCGGGCTTCCCCAATTTAGGACCTTGACTTCCGCACCAATTTTCTCCCTTTCCATAACAGTCTTGAAACTTAAAGCAAAAGAACACCAATAAAATAACACCAATAAAATGATCCATTGCTAAAAAGAAAAAGTCCTGGAAGAACTCAGCCTGTCAGGCAGCATATGTGGACCAGTCTGGACCCCAAACTTCAACTGTCCATTTCCCTTACTAGTGGTTGCCTGATCTGCCAAGTTCCTCCTGCATTTTGTTTATTGCTCCACATTCCAGTATCTGCCATCTCTTGTGTCTCCATGCTCCAGGGACACTGCTACCATTAGCCCAGCCTTATTACCCAAGATTAGGTCCAGTACAGCTAATAGGACTATCTACACATTGGCTGAACTCTCCCGGGTGCACTTTACTAATTCGTCCCCAGTTAAACCCTTTGCACTAATGCACTCTCAGTCAATATTGGAGAAGTATCATGCTTTTCTAATCTTCTGGAATTTTTTGACGATGTAACTAGGAAAATGGACAAGGGAGAGCCAGTGGATGTAAAGTACCTGGACTTTCAGAAAGCATTTGATAATGTCCCACATAGTAGATTAGTGGGCAAAATTAGGGCACTTGGTATTGGGGGTAGAGTGCTGACATGGATAGAGAAGTGGTTGGCAGACAGGAGTAGGAATTAACGGGTCGCTTTCAGAATGGCAGGCAGTGACTAGTGGGGTACCGCAAGGCTCAGTGCTGGGACCACAGCTATTTACAATATACATCAATGATTTGGATGAAGGGATTCAAAGTAACATTAGCAAATTTGCAGATGACACAAAGCTGGGTGGCAGTGTGAACTGTGAGGAGGATGCTATGAGAATGCAGGGCGACTTGGACAGGTTGGGGGAGTGGGCAGATGCATGGCAGATGAAGTTTAATGCAGATAAATGTGAGGTTATCCACTTTGGTAGAAAAAACAGGAAGGCAGATTACTATCTAAATGGCGTCAAGTTGGGAAAAGGGGAAGTACAACGGGATCTGGGGGTCCTTGTTCATCAGTCTATGAAAGTAAGTATGCAGGTACAGCAGGCAGTGAAGAAAGCGAATGGCATGTTGGCCTTAATAACAAGAGGAATCGAATATAGGAGCAAAGAGGTCCTTCTGCAGTTGTACAGAGCCCTAGTGAGACTACACCTGGAGTATTGTGTGCAGTTTTGGTCGCCTAATTTGAGGAAGGACATTCTTGCTATTGAGGGAGTGCAGCATAGGTTTACAAGGTTAATTCCCGGGATGGCGGGACAGTCGTATGCTGAGAGAATGGGCTTGTACACTATGGAGCTGGGCTTGTACACTATGGAGTTTAGAAGGATGAGAGGGACTCTCATTGAAACATATAAGATTGTTAAGGGTTTGGACACGCTTGAGGCAGGAAAAATTTTCCCGATTTTGGGGGAGTCCAGAACCAGGGGCCACAGTTTAAGAATAAGGAGTAAGCCATTTAGAATGGAGACGAGGAAACACTTTTTCTCACAGAGAGTGGTGAGTCTGTGGAATTCTCTGCCTCAGAGGGCGGTGGAGGCAGGTTCTCTGGATGCTTTCAAGAGAGAGCTAGATAAGGCTCTTAAAAATAGCGGAGTCAGGGGATATGGGGAGAAGGCAGGAACGGGGTACTGATTGGGGATGATCAGCCATGATCACATTGAATGGCTCGAAGGGCTGAATGGCCTACTCCTGCACCAATATCTGTTGTCTATTGTCCAAGTATAAATCCCCCACCATTATAAGCCTATTGCTCTTGTATTGGATGTGGACCATTGGCTTAAAAATTGAGGGGGAAATCTTTTAGGACCGAGATGAGGAAAACATTTTTCACAAGGAGAGTGGTGAATCTCTGGAATTCTCTGCCACAGAAGGTAGTTGAGGCCAGTTCATTGGCTATATTTAAGAGGGAGTTAGATGTGGCCCTTGTGGCTAAAGTGATCAGGGGGTATGGAGAGAAAGCAGGTACAGGATACTGAGTTGGATGATCAGCCATGATCATATTGAATGGTGGTGCAGGCTCGAAGGGCCGAATGGCCTACTCCTGCACCTATTTTCTATGTTTCTATTTGGGGAAATTTGTACGGAGGATGCAGTTGTAAGAAAAACAGAGTGTAACAGCAAGAACTTCCAACTTTCAACATCAGGCCCTACGACCCATGATGTCTGCGCTGAACATGCCGCCTACTTAAACTAATCTCTTCTGCCTGCACATCCCTCCATTTCCTGCATAATTACTTGCCTATCTAAAAGGTTCTTAAATGCTACAATCGTATCCAATATCATCACTGACAGTACATTCCAGGTGCCTAAATATAGTAAAAAAACGGCTTTGTATCTTCTTAACATTTTTCTCTTCTTAAACCTAATGTTTAAGAGTGGCAAGGTGGTGCAGCGGTAGAGTTGCTGCCTTACAGAGCTTACAGCGCCTAAGACCCGGGTTTGATCCTGACTACGGATGCTGTCTGTACCGAATTTGTACGTTGTCCCCGTGACCGGGTCGGTTTTCTCCGAGATCTTTGGTTTCCTCCCACACTCTAAAGACATATAGGTTTGTAGGTTAATTGGCTTGGTATCACTGTAAAATTGTCCCTAATGTGTGTTGGATAGTGTTAATGTATATATAATCTGCTGGATCTTCTGGCAGCCTTCTTCACTGTCCACAATTCCATACATGTTTGTGTTATTTGTAAACGTACTGGCATAGGAGCTGAACCCCACTGATCTCACTCTCCTACATGTCCTTCTCCTTGTTGAATACTGATGCAAAGTACTCCTTTAGTACCTCACCTGCATCCTCTGACTCCAAGAATAAAATCTCTCCTTTTGCGCTGTGTGATCCTATCTTCTCGCTTGTTACCCACTTGTTTAAATGTGTGTATTAAATGCCTTTGGATTGTTGTTAATTCTGCTTGTCAGGGGCATTTCATGGCCCCTTTGGTCATCCTACTTCCTTGCTTTAGTTCATTCCTGCTTTCTTTATATTCCTTAAAGTTTCTGTCTGATTTCATCTTCCTACATATTACAAATGCTTCTGTTTCCTTTTTGGCCAAATTTACAAAGTTTTGCTGCCTGCCTCCCATTCATTCTCTTCTCCTTATGGAACATACCAGTCTCAAGTAACCCCAGCATTCCCTCTCTCTCTATCCCTCCCCCACCCAAGTCGCACCAGCTTCTCGATTTCACCCAACAAACAGCTAACAATGGCCTGTTTCCTTTATCATCGTTATTTGTTGCATATCTTTCATTCATTGTTCTTTATCTCTCTACATCATCATCTATATCTCTAGTTTCCCTTATCCCTAACTAGTCTGAGGAAGGGTCTCGACCCGAAAAATGTCACCCATTACTTCTCTCCAGAGATGTGGCCTGTCCTGCCGAGTTACTCCAGCTTTTTGTGTCTATCTTCGCTTTAAACCAGCATCTGCTATTCCTTCCTACTCATACCAGTCTTGAACTTTGGTCTTCAAATGACTCCCACGTTAGATGTGGATTGACCCAAGAACAGCTGCTCCCAAATTACTCTCTCTATTTGGTGACCAATAGTGTTGTAATTTGCTCTCCCCCAGTCCAGACGTATCCTTATTCAGAACTATCTTAAAAATCTGATGGAGTTGTGAACACTGTTCCAAAAATGTTCTCCCATTGAAATGCCAATCACCATTACCACTTCCTGACCCTCTACTGCCCGCACATGGAGATCTAGCAAAAACCTCAAACTAAATGAATATCATATCATAAGATCATGTGATCATAAGTGATAGGAGCAGAATTAGGTCATTCAGCCCATCAAGTCTACTCCACCATTCAATCATGGCTGATCTATCTCTCCCTCCCAACCCCATTCTCCTGCCTTCTCCCCATAACCTCTGACACCCGTACTAATCAATATTGTTATCCGAATTAGTAAGCCTGGAAATAGATAATGAATTAGTTTAAGAACTGATATAGAACCTATTCAGCATGTAGGATCTACAGATATCAAAGCTATCAAACTGGACATAACTTGCAGCTTAACGTTCCAGGTTTTTTATGTTTCAGGTGTGGTAGAGAGGGAGGTAAATGTACTGGAGGAGTTGCACTATTAATTGATGAAGGTTAGACAGTGGATATTGTAGACATGGATTTTAGTAAGGCTTTTGATAAGTTCTCTCAAGATAAGCTGATCCAGAAAGTTAAGATGTCTGGAATTCACGATGATGGTCATATGCATTCAGAAATGGCTTAATCATAGAAGACACAGGTGTGTGGAAGGAAGATATTCTGGCTGGAGGTCTGTGACTAATGGGAATCTGCTATTCTAAGCCAAGGTTCTTTGCCACAATTGCTCTGTGGGAAAACCCTCGTTAACAATGTGTAACTGACAGAGGTGGGAGATGAGGACAAGGGGAACCCTATCCTTGTTCTGGGTGGATTGAGAGGGAATGAGAGCAGAAATGTGAGACTTGGTACATGAACAGTTGAGAGTCTTGTCAGCAATCACACTGTTTTACAGACTTATGGAAAGGAGATAGAGAGCTCAGTAATATGGCTTGAAGACGACAACTTCTCCCTCATTGTCAGTGATGATGATGATGATGAAACTTTTGTGGATATTGCCTCCATTTAATTTGCAGAAAGGATTTCATTAGGTTCCAAAAATGTAAGCACACAAAATATGAGGTGACTTTGTAAAACAAGAGACAGTTCCATGCTTCGCTGAGTGTGTCAAATGGCAATCCTTGGTAATCCTTAGGGATCTGCACTTTTAACCTGATGGGAGAATTCAGAGTTATATATAAAAGCAAAATCAGATCTGATGGAAAATCCTGGAAGCATTTAGCGGGTCAGACAGCAAAGTGGCGAGTGAAACTCAGTTCATAGTTTAGACAGTGACCGGATGATGTTCACACTTGTTCACATGATGTTCCATGTTTACAGACACAACTGAATTAGAAAGCAGAGGATGTCGTGCAAATTACAAAGATACTGGCAGAGGCATTGAGTGGCCAGACTATGGAAGATGGAATTTATTGAGGGAAAATATGTCGACATATATTTTAGATCCATCAATATCAAACCACTGTATTTTCTTAACGCATGTCATCCCAGTTATATTGAACATCGTTTGGTGGTATATGTAAATTAATTATTCATGTATCCCAATCTATCATTCATGCCAGAGTTGCCTTTACTCACCACTGATTTGAAACAATAGTCTTATCTTTTCAGGATCTTCCAGTGTCCAGTTGCTATCTAATGCCAATCCCAAAGGAGTGGTGGTGTGCTCTGATCCAGAATGCCCAGATATGATCAGGGGGTTCGGCTAGAAGGAGCTAACCAAGTTGGCCCTACCCAAAATCTATCAGTGTATAGGAAGGAACTGTAGATGCTGGTTTACACCGAAGGTAGACACAAAATACTGGAGTAACTCAGCAACTCTGGAAAAAAGGAATAGGTGACGTTTCAGGTCGAGACCCTTCTTCAGAGCCACAGAGGAGTAGCAGCGAGAAAGGGTGTTGCAGAACTCCCATCAGAGGAGAACCTCTTCGAAATAGGCATAACTTGAGGAGATTTCGCAGCAGAACAGACAAAGAGTGCTGGAAGGAGCTGCAGAAGCTGGTTTACATTAAAGATAGACACAAAATGTTGTGGTAACTCAGCAGGTGAGGAAGCATCTTTGGAGAAAAGGAACAATGTCATTTTGGGTCGAGACCCTTCTTCAGACACGAAGAAGGTCTGAAGTTGGTCTGAAGAAGGACCTCGACCCGAAATGTCATCTATCCTTTTCTCCAGAGATGCTGCCTGACCCACTGAGTTACTCCAACATGTTATGTCCATCTATCACTTCACACTTCTCTGGATTGAATTCCACATGCCACCCAATCAATGGACAATCTAGTGCTGCCCTCCAGTGG
>JAXLNO010005131.1:73815-117551 GCA_038087875.1 Malacoraja senta
TTTGTTGCGCTTTATTTCAAACCAACCAAATTTTCATTTTCAAACCACATTAAGGGCACTCAACGTCAGTAAAACCACACTCACAGTTTAGTAGACATGTGTTCAGTGTTATTCACAGCTGAGACTGAGAGACGTAAACCTCTCGCTCCCCCATCTTGCAGAGACTGACTGAGGCACTCAACACTTCCGGGTTTTATAATCCCTCCGGAAGGGGCGTGGCCTTCAGGAGAGAGAATCTCAACATTTTTTAAACACTAATAATTCTTTTATTTTTCATCGATGGGAAAAATCCTCTTGTCCTGCACAGCGGAGGGGGACTGAGTAAGATGGCCAAAAATCACAGCCATAAGTGGCAGCGTTTTTTCTAAAAATCAATATACAGAACAACAGGAAGTGGTCAAGATCAGACTTTTAGTAATATAGATGTATGTATGTATATATGTATGTATATGTGTGTGTGTATAGAAACAAAAAGCCGGAGTAACTCAGTGGGGCAGGCAGCATCTCTGGAGAGAATGAATGGGTAATTTTTCAGATCGAGACCCTTCTTCAGACGTGATGTTTCAGGTTGAAACCCTTCTTCAGATATATATGTATATATACTCCCACTGAACCTTTTTTTCTCGTTTATTATGTTCTTTACAGTATACTATGTTTACATATTCTGTTGTGCTGCTGAAATAAAGAATGCTGCTCTATCTGGGACATATGACAATAAAATACTCTTCTGACATCTATCCTGCACTGCAATAAACAATCTGGTTGATGGGCACAATGGTGGATATTCTGGCACTATTTCTCCTGAATTTTCCCAACACATAGAAATGTTTAAACTTTTCCTAGCACCCTAGTTACCTAAAGAAAGAGACCTGCCTTTTACAATCCATATTTTGAAACATGTTTCGAAATAACGGTTATAGACAATAGACAATAGACAATAGGTGCAGGAGTTGGCCATTCGGCCCTTTGAGCCAGCACAGCCATTCAAAGTGATCATGGCTGATCATCCCCAATCAGTACCCCGTTCCTGCCTTCTCCCCATGTCCACTGACACTGCTATCTTTAAGAGCCCTATCTAGCTCTCTCTTGAAAGTATTCAGAGAACCAACCTCCACCGCCCTCTGAGGCAGAGAATTCCATAGACTCACAACTCCCTGTGAGAAAAAGTGTTTCCTCGTCCCCGTTCTAAATGGCTTACCACTTATTCTTAAACTGTGGCTCCTGGTTCTGACTCCCCCAACATCGGGAACATGTTTCCTGCCTTTAGCGTGTCCAAACCCTTAATAATCGTATATTTTTCAATAAGATTCCCTCTCATCCTTCCAAACTCCAGAGTCTAAAAGCCCAGGCGCTCCATTCTCTCAGCATATGACAGGCCCACCATCTCGGTAATTAACCTTGGAAACCTACGCTGCACTCCCTCAATAGCAAGAATGTCCTTCCTCAAATTAGGAGGCCAAAACTGCACACAATACTCCAGGTGTGGTCTCACTAGGGCCCTATACAGCTGCAGAAGGACCTCTTTGCTCCTATACTCAACTCCTCTTGTTATAAAGTCCAACATGCCATTCACTTTCTTCACTGCATGCTGTACCTGCATGCTTACTTTCATTGACTGATGAACAAGGACCCCCAGATCCTGTTGTACTTCCCCTTTTCCCAACGACATCATTTAGATAGTAATCCGCCTTCCTCACCCATCTGTCCAAGTCACCCTGCATTCTCATAACATCCTCCTCACAGTTCACACTGCCACCCAGCTTTGTGTCATCTGCAAATTTGCTAATGTTACTTTTAATCCCTTCATCTAAATCATTGATGTATATTGTAAATAGCTGCAGTCCCAGCACCGAGCCTTGCGGTACCTCACTAGTAACTGTCTGCCATTCTGAAAGGGACACGTTAATCCCTACTCTTTGATTCCTGTCTGCCAACCAATTTTCTATCCATGTCTGCACTCTACCCCCAATACCATGTGCCTTAATTTTGCCCACTAATCTCCTATGTGGGACCTTATCAAATGCTTTCTGAAAGTCCAGGTACACTACATCCACTGGCTCTCCCTTGTCTATTTTCCTAGTTACATCCTCAAAAAATTACGAAGACTAGTCAAGCATGATTTCCCCTTCGTAAATCCATGCTGACTCGGACCGATCCTGTTACTGCTATCCAAATGTGCCACTATTTCATCTTTTATAATTGACTCCAGAATCTTCCCCACCACCAATGTCAGGCTAACTGGTCTATAATTCCCTGTTTTCTCTCTCCCGCCTTTCTTCAAAAGTGGGATAACATTAGCTACCCTCCAATCCACAGGAACTGATCCTGAATCTATAGAACATTGGAAAATTATCACCAATGCGTCCATGATTTCTAGAGCCACTTCCTTAAATACCCTGGGATGCAGACCATCAGGCCCTGGGGATTCATCAGCCTTCAGTCCCATCAGTCTACCCAACACCATTTCCTGCCTAATGTGAATTTCCTTCAGTTCCTCCATCACCCCAGATCCTCTGGCCACTAGTATATCAGGAAGATTGTTTGTGCCTTCATTAGTGAAGACGGATCCAAAGTACCTGTTCAACTCATCTGCCATTTCCTTGTTCCCCATAATAAATTCACCTTTTTCAGTCTTCAAGTCTTAAATAATGTTTTCCTCTTCACATACCTAAAGAAGCTTTTACTATCCTCCTTTATATTCTTGGCTAGCTTACCTTTGTACCTCACCTTTTCTCCCCGTATAACCTTTTTAGTTATCTTCTGTTGCTCTTTAAACATTACCCAATCCTCTTGCTTCCCGCTCATCTTTGCTACGTTGTGCTCATTCTCTTTTATTTTGATATTGTCCCTGATGTCCCTTGTCAGCCTTGTGTTCCTCATTGCTTAAATACAACTGCAATAATAGTTAGAAAAAGGAACTTGCAAGTACATTTTAACTCTTGAACTTCTAAAGATATACAGTTGAGACCATATTGACTGGTTGCATCAGGGTTCGGCCACTCAATATCGTGAACCTACGCTGCACTGCCTCAATCACAAGGATGTCCTTCCTCAAATTAGGAGACCAAAACTGTACGCAATACTCCAGATGTGGTCTCACCAGAGCCCTGTACAACTGCAGAAGAACCTCTCTACTCCTACACTGAAATCCTCTTGTTATGAAGGCAACATTCCATTAGCTTTCTTCACTGCCTGCTGTACCTGCACGCCAACTTTCAGTGACCGGTGCACAAGGACACCCAGGTCTCGCTGTACCTCCCCCTTACCTAACCTAACCCCGTTGAGATAATAATCTGCCCCCTTGTTTCCCCCCTCAATCTTCTAAATTCTAGCGAGTACAAGCCAAGTCTATCCAGTCTTTCTTCATATGAAAGTCCTGACATCCCAGGAATCAGTCTGGTGAACCTTCTCTGTACTCCCTCTATCACCCTTCAGTCCCATTAGTCTACCCAATACTATTTCTCACCAAATGAAAATTTCTTTCCGTTCCTCTACCCCCTTAGATCCTCTGTCCTCCAGTACATCTGGGAGATTGTTTGTGTCTTCCTTAGTGAAGACAGATCCGAAGTACCTATTCAACTCCTCTGCCATTTCCTTGTTGCCCATAATAATTTCACCTGTGTCTGCCTTCAAGGGACCCACATTTGACTTTGCTACTCTTTTTCCCTTAACATATCAAAATAAACTTTTACTGTCCTTCTTTATATTCCTGGCCAGCTTCCATTCATACTTCATCTTTTCAGCCCGTATTGCCCGTTTTGTTCCTGCTGTTGTCCTATGAAAATTTCCCAATCCTCTGGCTTCTGGCTACTCTTTGCTGTCTTATACATCTTTTCTTTTAGTTTTATTCTATCCCTAACTTCACTTGTCAGCCACGGTTGCTTCCTACTCCCCTTAGAATCTTTATTCCTTTTTGGAATGAAATGATCCTGCATCTCCCGGATTATGCCCAGACATTTCTGCCATTGCTGTTCCACCGTCATTCCTGCTAGTATCCCTTTCCAGTCTACCTTGGCCAGCTCCCTCTTGGCCGGTTCCTCTTGGCCGGTTCCTCTTGTCCTCATCTCCCATCCCTGTCAGCCCCATATTATTAATGAGATTTCCAACGGAGCAATTATGATGAAGGACATTTGCTTAGAAAAGCAAGGTGTAGAATCAGTCAGGGTTGAAGCTTAGAAGCAGCAAATTCTGCTAGTGCCCTCCATTTCTGCCAGTCATCCAATTATGACTTTGTCTTCGTTTTTTCTCTCTCCATTAGCACAGACTGCCCAGCTATCAGCAACACATATATAGACACATATATAGACAAATATGCACCATCTCTTTCCAAATTGTCACATCAACCAATTTGGTCTTACCACATCAAAGATATTCTCTTTGGCCTTTCCATCCCACCTTCACATTCTCTACAACATAAAACAAACTTATCTTTTCTCAGGAGCATCTCAGGTAGTCTTTTCTCTTAAGATAGAACAAATTGCTGGAGCATCTGAGGTGGTCTTGGATCAGGACCCTTCTTCTGACCTGAAAAGTCTCCTTTCCAATTTTCCCCGAGACGCTGCTTGGCCTACTCGAGTTACTATATTATCCTGTGTCTATCTTGGGTATAAACCAGCATCTGCGGTTCCTTATTATTACCTTTTCTCTTTCCCAGTTCTGACCAAAGATCGCAGCTTGAAATGTGTACTGTCTCTCTTTCCACAGATGCAGACAGACCTGCTGAGGGTTTCCAGCGTTTGGTGGTTTTATTGCACGTATGCAGAATCGGCAATTTCTTGGTTGTCATGGATTGGGAAATGCTGATTAGAAAGGATCTTTGATGCATCTAAACATCAGTTACTGAAAGCAAACACGCACGTACAGTGTGATAGCTGTATTGTTATAGGGCTTCAGTACAAGTACAAGGATAACACAACATTTACACAGGGCCATTTTAATTTTCCAACCCAGGAGTATAATTACTGAATGTAGAAAAATTTGGAAACTTATAATGTGTCTGCAACTGGCTTGCTTATTTCTTTTCATATCCTGGGCAGGAAAGGATCAGGTCTTGAGCAATTGTTTGTCCACCAATGTTCCTTCTAAATAATTTATTTTGTATAACTTACGTTAAGCTGGAAAAAGTGAAGAAATGATTTACTAGGAGGTCGCCAGTACTCGAGAGAGACTGTGTTATAGGGAGAAGTCGGGTAAACAAGGACTTTATTCCATATGGGGATTTCCTTATTCCTGAGGGGTGATCTTATTGAGGTGTACAAAATCATGAGGGACATAGATAGGATGAAAGCACACAGTCTTTTTTACCCGGGGGAGGGTAATCAAAAACAAGAGAGCATAGGTTTAGAGGGCTTGTAGGTGGTGTTTTGTACATGGAACATGTTGCCAGAGGAAGTGGTTGAGTCATGTGCACTTCAACATTTATAAGGCATTTGGACAAACACATATAGGAAAGGGTTTGAGGGATGTGAACAAACATGGGCAAATGTGACTAGCTTAGATAGGGCATCTTGGTCAGCACAGATGGGTTAGACTGATCCTAGTTCTACATCTCTCCATATCACCATCTATATCCCTTGTTTCCCATTCCCCTCACTCTCAATCTGAAGAAGGGTCTCGACACGAAACGTCACCTATTCTTTTTCTCCAGAGATGTTGCCTGACCCGTTGAGTTACTCCAGTATTTTGTGTCTATCTTCGGTTTAAACCAGCATCTGCAGTTCCTTCCTACATGCCCTATTTCCGTGCTGTATGACTCTATGACTCTACTCTGTATGTTCAAGAACAGTCTGAAGAAATCATCAAGAACAGTCTGAAGAATTTCCGAGCAACTAGGAGCACATTGCACTGGACAGGCGTCAGGGCGGGCCTTAGGAGGCGCGGGGCCCAATTTTGGTGAGCCCCAGGTTCCCAGCCAAGGTCTGTAGAATCATAGAAATATAAATACAGTCTATTATAGACTTTATATCTCTATGGTAGAATGGAAAGTAATCAAAATGGGCGCTTAAAAAGTGCCTGCGAGTTAATGAACCAAACAGATCTAAGCTCCATTTTAATATAAAATTGCATACATGTAAGCCTAGAAGTAGCAAACAAAATGTGTAGATCACCTCTGAAAAGTACATAGTTACAATACCAATTGTTTTAGTGATTGTGAAATGAAAAAAAAAAAGTAATGTAATTAACTAGATCCTGGAAAACTAATAACCATTGGCGAAAAACCAGTCCAGGCATTAAATTTTGGGCTTCAGCCCCATCCTACGCTTTGGGCTCCTACCCCTATCCTAACTTGTGTGTGTGTATGTGTGTGTGTGTGTGTGTGTGTGCGTGCGTGCGTGTGTGTTAGTTGTCTGTATGTGATGTGTGCGTGTTAGTTGTCCGTGCGTTATGTGTGTGTGTGTGTGGGAGGGAAGGAGAGAAGGGAGTGAGGGAGAGAAGGGTGGAAGGAGAGAAGGGAGGAAGGAGAGAAAGAAGGGAGGGAGGGAGGGAAGGAGAGGGAGAAGGGAGGGAGGGAAGGAGAGAAGGAGAGAAGGAAAAAGAGAGAGAGGAAGGAGGGAGAGAAGGGAGGGTGGGAAGAAGGGAAGGGAGGGAAGGAATCGAAGGAGAGAAGGGAGGGAGGGAAGAAGGGAAGGGAGGGAATGAGGGAAGCGGAGTAGAGAAGGGAGGGAGAGGGCCAGCGGCGGGAGCGGACGGGTGTGAGCTGAGGCCGAGGTTTGTAAACGTTGCTCCAACCCCCGGCCCAGCCCTCCCTGTATTGTTCACCGCGTCTCCCCGGGGAGACTGGAGGGGTGGGAGCGCTGCCCCGGGACCGTGAAGGAACGATCCACCTCCCCCTCTCCCCTTCTCCATTCCCCCTCATGCCCCCCTCCCCGTCTACCCCTTTCTTCCCCCTCCACCCCTCTACTCTCTCTCCACCCCTCTCACACCCCTCCACCCAGGGTAGATCTACCCAAGGCGAGAGTAGATTACTTTAGCGCGGGGCCCCCTTAGGCGCGGGGCCCAATTGGGAGCAATTGGTCCAATTGGCTTAAGGCTGGCCCTGACAGGCGTTCCTGGAGGAAATCCATGCATGAAGGAGCTGCACGAAATGGAACTATGCCATGTCACAGAGACAAAGCGACAGCACGTAAGGAGAGAGAGAAGGAGGCTCGACGACTACCAACCACCGTCCACTGCCCACGTTGCACCAAGGTGGGTGGACCACGGATCGGCCTCTACAGACATCTGCAGACCCACAGGTAGATGACCCTGTGGAGAGGAGAAGGCAGTCATATTCGTTTTGAGTGACTGCCGATGATGATGATAATGTCAGTTTTTGTTATGGAATACAGAATTTCTTCTCATGATCTGTCATTTCCATGATCTATTTGAAAATCTTGCCTGGGTTTAACCTTATTGAATCTGATGAATGTTAATCTGCCTGAAACTAACTCGGTTTCTCTCCCCACCCGTAGCTTTGACCTGCTGAGTGTTCCTGGCTTTTGTGTTATTATCCTTCCTGCCTCTGCAATCTTTTGCCTGTATCTCTTTATTGGGCCAAAATTTCGCCCTGGGCAATGTTCTCACTCCTAATAGATTTATAAAATCTTTTGTCATTAGATTTGATATTCTTCACACTGGATTTAATGCAAACATATACGCAAGCTATTGTTCATTGACTGAGATACAGCGTTCTACACCATTATCCTGTCCAAACTCAGGGATCGGGGTCTCTGCTCCAAATTATTCAATTGGTTGCTCGACTTCCCCATTGGCGGACCTCAGTCAGTATGTATTGGCAACAATATCTCCACCTCAGTGACCAACAGCACAGGTGCACCTCAAGGCTGTATGTTCAACCCCCTGCTCTACCCTCTATACCCGTGACTGTGTAGCCAGACGCAGCTCCAAAGCCATCTTTAAATTCTCTGATGATACCACCATCCTTGTGAGGTTGTGAGGTTATCCACTTTGGTGGCAAGAATAGGAAAGTAGACTATTATCTGAATGGTGGCCAATTAGGAAAAGGGGAGATGCAACGAGACCTGGGTGTCATGGTACACCAGTCATTGAAAGTCATTGAAAGTAGGCATGCAGGTGCAGCAGGCAGTGAAGAAAGCGAATGGTATGTTAGCATTCATGGTTCGGAAAAAGAGAGAGATCTACAATAATTATAGGCGGCATGGAGTAAATGAGGTGCTTGAGGAGTATAAAGAATGTAAAAAGAATATTAAGAAAGAAATTAGAAAAGCTAAAAGAAGATATGAGGTTGCTTTGGCAAGTAAGGTGAAAGTAAATCCAAAGGGTTTCTACAGCTATATTAATAGCAAAAGGATAACAAGGAATACAATTGGTCCATTAGAGAGTCAGAGTGGACAGCTATCTGCAGAGCCTAAAGAGATGGGGGAGATATTGAACAATTTCTTTTCTTTTGTATTCACCAAGGAGAAGGATATTGAATTATGTGAGGTAAGGGAAACAAGCAGAATAGCAATGGAAACTATGAGATTCAAAGAAGAGGAGGTGCGGACACTTTTGAAAAATATGAAAACGGATAAGTCTCCAGGTCCTGACAGGATATTCCCTAGGACATTGGGGGAAGTTAGTGTAGAAATAGCAGGGGCTATGACAGAAATATTTCAAATGTCATTAGAAACGGGAATAGTGCCGGAGGATTGGCGTACTGCGCATGTTGTTCCATTGTTTAAAAAGGATTTTAAGAGTAAACCTAGCAATTATAGACCTGTTAATTTGATGTCAGTGGTGGGCAAATTAATGGAAAGGATACTTAGAGATAATATTTATAAGTATCTGGATAAGCAGGGTCTGATTAGGAACAGTCAACATGGATTTGTGCCTGGAAGGTCATGTTTGACTAATCTTCTTGAATTTTACGAAGAGGTTACTAGGGAAATTGATGAGGGTAAAACAGTGGATGTTGTCTATATGGACTTCAGTAACGCCTTTGACAAGGTTCCTCATGGAAGGTTGGTTAAGAAGATTCAATTGTTGGGTATTAATGGTGGAGTATCAAGATGGATTCAACAGTGGCTGAATGGGAGATGCCAGAGAGTAATGGTGGATGGCTGTTTGTCAAGTTGGAGGCCGGTGACTAGTGGGGTGCCTCAGGGGTCTGTGTTGGGTCCACTGTTGTTTGTCATGTACATAACCATATAACCATAACAGCACGGAAACAGGCCATCTCGGCCATTCAAGTCCGTGCCGAACATTTTTTTTTTTTTTAAATCACTTCCCCCTAGTCCCATCTACCTGCACTCAGACCATAACCCTCCATTCCTTTCCCGTCCATATACCCATCCAATCTATTTTTAAAGGATAACATTGAACCTGCCTCCACCACTTCCACTGGAAGCTCATTCCACACAGCTACCACTCTCTGAGTAAAGAAGTTCCCCCTAATGTTACCCCTAAACTTCTGTCCCTTAATTCTCAAGTCATGTCCCCTTGTTTGAATCTTCCCTACTCTCAATGGGAAAAGCTTTTCCACGTCCACTCTGTCTAACCCGCTCATAATTTTAAAGACCTCTATCAAGTCCCCTCTTAACCTTCTGCGCTCCAAAGAATAAAGACCTAACTTGTTCAACCTTTCCCTGTAACTTAGTTGCTGAAACCCAGGCAACATTCTAGTAAATCTCCTCTGTACTCTCTCTATTTTGTTGACATCCTTCCTATAATTAGGCGACCAAAATTGTACTCCATACTCCAGAATTGGCCTCACCAATACCTTGTACAATTTTAACATTACATCCCAACTTCTATATTCAATGCTCTGATTTATAAAGGCCAGCACACCAAACGCTTTCTTTATAACCCTATCTACATGAGATTCCACCTTCAGGGAACTATGCACAGTTATTCCTAGATCCCTCTGTTCAACTGCATTCCTCAATTCGCTACCATTTACCATGTACGTCCTATTTTGATTTGTCCTGCCGAAATGTAGCACCTCACATTTGTCAGCATTAAACTCCATCTGCCATCTTTCAGCCCACTCTTCCAAATGGCCTAAATCTCTCTGTAGACTTTGAAAATCTACTTCATTATCCACAACACCACCTATCTTAGTATCATCTGCATACTTACTAATCCAATTTTCCACACCATCATCCAGATCATTGATGTACATGACAAACAACAGTGGACCCAACACAGACCCCTGAGGCACCCCACTAGTCACCGGCCTCCAACCAGACAAACAACCATCCACCATTACTCTCTGGCATCTCCCATTCAGCCACTGTTGAATCCATCTTGCTACTCCACCATTAATACCCAACAATTGAATCATCTTAACCAACCTTCCATGAGGAACCTTTTCAAAGGCCTTACTGAAGTACATATAGAAAACATCCACTGCTTTACCCTCATCAATTTCCCTAGTAACCTCTTCGAAAAATTCAAGAAGATTAGTCAAGCATGACCTTCCAGGCACAAATCCATGTTGACTGTTCCTAATCAGACCCTGCTTATCCAGATGCTTATATATATTATCTTTAAGTATCCTTTCCATTAATTTGCCCACCACTGACGTCAAACTAACAGGTCTATAATTGCTAGGTTTACTCTTCGAACCCTTTTTAAACAACGGAACAACATGCACAGTATGCCAATCCTCCGGCACTATTCCCGTTTCTAATGACATTTGAAATATTTCTGTCATAGCCCCTGCTATTTCTACACTAACTTCCCTCAATGTCCTAGGGAATATCCTGTCAGGACCTGGAGACTTACCCGTTTTCATATTTTTCAAAAGTGTCCGCACCTCCTCTTTGAATCTCACAGTTTTCATTGCTACTCTGCTTGTTTCCCTTACCTCACATAATTCCATATCCTTCTCCTTGGTGAATACCGAAGAAAAGAAATTGTTCAATATCTCCCCCATCTCTTTTGGCTCTGCAGATAGCTGTCCACTCTGACTCTCTAATGGACCAATTTTATTCCTTGTTATCCTTTTGCTATTAATATAGCTGTAGAAACCCTTTGGATTTACTTTCACCTTACTTGCCAAAGCAACCTCATATCTTCTTTAAGCTTTTCTAATTTATTTCTTAATATTCTTTTTACATTCTTTATACTCCTCAAGCACCTCATTTACTCCATGCTGCCTATAATTATTGTAGATCTCTCTTTTTCCGAACCAAGTTTCCAATTTCCCTTGAAAACCATGGCTCTTTCCAATTTTTACTATTTCCTTTCAACCGAACAGGGACATAAAGATTCTGTACTCTTAAAATGTCACCCTTAAATGTCCTCCATTTCTCTTCTACATCCTTCCCATAAAAAACATGTCCCAATTCACTCCTTTTAAATCCTTTCGCATCTCCTCAAAGTTAGCCTTTCTCCAATCAAAAATCTCAACCCTAGGTCCAGTTCTGACCCTCTCCATAATTATATTGAAACTAATGGTATTGTGATCACTGGACCCGAAGTGCTCCCCGACGCTTACCTCCGTCACTCTGCCCTGTCTCATTTCCTAACAGGAGGTCCAGCACTGCCCCTTCTCTAGTAGGCACCTCTATGTATTGCTGCAAAAAACTATCCTGCCCACATTTTACAAACTCCAAACCATCCAGCCCTTTTACAGAATGTGTTTCCCAGTCTATGTGTGGAAAATTGAAATCTCCCACAATCACCACCTTGTGCTTACTACTAATATCTGCTATCTCCTTACATATTTTCTCTTCCAATTCTCGCTCCCCATTTGGCGGTCTATAATACACCTTTCCCATTTCTCAGTTCCACCTAAACGAGCCCTCTAATCTATCCTGCCAAAGCACTGCTGTAATATCTTCCTTGACAAGCAATGCAACACCCCCACCTCATGCCCCTCCAATTCTATCACCCCTGAAGCAACGAAATCCTGGAATATTTAGTTTCCAATCACAGCCCTCCTGCAACCATGTTTCACATCAATGATCTGGATGATGGTGTGGAAAATTGGATTAGTAAGTATGCAGATGATACTAAGATAGGTGGTGTTGTGGATAATGAAGTAGATTTTCAAAGTCTACAGAGAGATTTAGGCCATTTGGAAGAGTGGGCTGAAAGATGGCAGATGGAGTTTAATGCTTTTGGTGTGCTGGCCTTTATAAATCAGAGCATTAAATATAGAAGTTGGGATGTAATGTTAATAATGTACAAGGCATTGGTGAGGCCAATTCTGGAGTATGGAGTACAATTTTGGTCGCCTAATTATAGGAAGGATGTCAACAAAATAGAGAGAGTACAGAGGAGATTTATTAGAATGTTGCCTGGGTTCCAGCATCGAAGTTACAGAGAAAGGTTGAACAAGTTAGGTCTTTATTCTTTGGAGCGCAGAAGGTTAAGGGGGGACTTGATAGAGGTCTTTAAAATGATGAGCGGGTTAGACAGCATTGACGTGGATAAGCTTTTCCCATTGAGAGTAGGGAAGATTCAAACAAGGGGACATGACTTGAGAATTAAGGGACAGAAGTTTAGGGATAACATGAGGGGGAACTTCTTTACTCAGAGAGTGGTGGCTGTGTGGAATGAGCTTCCAGTGAAGGTGGTGGAGGCAGGTTCGTTTTTATAATTTAAAAATAAATTGGATAGTTATATGGACGGGAAAGGAATGGAGGGTTATGGTCTGAGCGCAGGTATATGGGACTAGGGGAGAATACATGTTCAGCACGGACTAGAAGGGTCAAGATGGCCTGTTTCCGTGCTGTAATTGTTATATGGTTATATGAAGTGGTGGAGGCAGGTTCGATTTTATCCTTTAGTGTTCGGCACGGACTAGAAGGGCCGAGATGGCCTGTTTCTGTGCTGTAATGGTTATATGGTTATATGGTTATATTCAATGGCATTGCAGGTTCGAAGGGCCGAATGGCCTACTCCTGCATCTATTTTCTATGTTTCTATGTTTCTATCCTTGGATGAGTAATGGCCAATGCCGAGTCAGGGTAATGGAGGGAGATCGATAATTTAGTTGAGTGGTGTCAGAACAAGAATTTTGCACTCAGCATCAGCAAGAAAAAGGAACATACCTCGACTCCATCCTATCCCCCCTCGTTAAATCCCTCCCTACCTATGTTCAAGACACCTCAGACACTCTCCGTCATTCCATTCTCTCCGGGCATTCCATTCTCTAGGCCCCCATCCCCTCATCTTCACCATGGACGTCCAGTCACTCAACACCTCCATCCCCCACCAGGAGGGTCTCAAAGCCCTCCGGTTCTTCCTCGACCGGAGAACCAACCAATCCCCGTCTACAGATACACTCCTCCGCTTAGCGGAGCTTGTCCTTACCCTTAATAACTTTTCGTTTGACTCCTCCCATTTCCTCCAAATACAAGGCATAGCTATGGGCACGCGCATGGGCCCCAGCTTTGCCAGCCTCTTTGTAGGGTACGTCGAACAATCCTTGTTCGAGACGTACCCGGGCCCCATCCCCGACCTCTACCTCCGCCACATTGACGATTGCATTGGTGCTACCTCCTGCACCCACACACAACTCACTGACTTCATCCGCTTCACCACTAACTTCCATCTGGCACTCAAATACATCTGGACCATTTCTGACACTTCCCTACCATTTCTTGACCTCACTATCTCCATCGCAGGTGATACACTTCTGACCGACATCCACTATAAACCTACTGACTCCCATGGCTATCTAGACTACACTTGTTCCGACCCTGCTTCCTTGAAAGGACTCCATCCCCTACTCCCAATTCCTCTGTCTATGCCTCATCTCCTCCAAGGATGAGCTGTTCCACACCAGGGCATCGGAAATGTCCTCATTCTTCAGGGAACGGGTTCCCCTCCCCTACTATAGATGAGGCTCTCACAGGGGCCTCTTCAATACCCCATAACACTGCTCTCTCTCCCCATCCCCCCATTCGCAACAAGGGCAGAGCCCCCCTAGTCCTCACCTTTCACCCCACTAGCCGTCACATACAACAAATAGTCATCTGTCATTTTCGCCACCTCCAACGTGACCCCACCACTCGCCACATCTTCCCATCTCCCCCCCTGTCTGTTTTCCGCAAAGACCACTCCCTCCGTAACTCCCTTGTCAATTCTTCCCTACCCTCCCGCACCAACCCCTTCCCGGGCACTTTCCCTTGCAACCGCAAGAGATGCTACACTCGTCGCTTTACCTCCCCCCTCGACTCCATTCAAGGACCCAAGCAGTCGTTCCAGGTGCGACAGGTTCACCTGCACCTCCTCCAACATCATCTATTGCATCCGCTGCTCTAGATGTCAGCTGATCTACATTGGTGAGACCAAGTGTTGGCTTGGCGATCGTTTCGCCGAACACCTCCGCTCGGTCCGCATTAACCAACCTGATCTCCCTGTGGCTCAGCACTTCAACTCCCCCTCCCATTCCGAATCCGACCTTTCTGTCCTGGGCCTCCTCCATTACCAGAGTGAACACCACCAGAAATTGGAGGAGCAGCACCTCATATTCGGCTTGGGCAGGTAGCACCCTAGCGGCATGAACATTGTTTCTCCAATTTCCGGTAGCCCTTGCTGTCTCCTCCCCTTCTCAACTCTCCCTCATCCCTCTGGATCCTCCCCTTCCTTTCTCCTTTCTTCTCCCTGCCTCCCCCCCCACCCTCCCCCCCCCCTCATCCTACACCAGTCTGAAGAAGGGTTTTGGCCCGAAACGTTGCCTATTTCCTTCGCTCCATAGATGCTGCTGCACCCGCTGAGTTTCTCCAGCACTTTTGTCAACCTAAGAAAAGGAACAGGTTATTGACTTCCCCTCACCCCACTCACCATGAACAACACCACAGTCACACCTGTGGTGTCTTTTAAGTTCCTGGGAACCATCATTTCCAAGGACCATAAGTGGGGGGCTCCACAGTCAAAAAAGTGCAACAGAGGATGTACTTCCTGTGGCAGCTGAGGAAGCACAATTTGCAACAGGCAATGATGGTCCAATTCTATACGGCCATTGTAGAGTTTGTCCTCACCTTCTCCATCATGGTCTGGTTTGGCTCAGCCACCAAGCACGACATCCGGAGGCTGCAGCGAATTGTCTGATCAGCTGAGAAGGTTATTGGCTGCAACCTTCCCTCCATTGACGTACTGCACACTGCAAGGGCCAGGAAGCGAGCGGGTATGATAATCTCTGACCCCTCTCACCCTGCCTACAAACTCTTTGAATCACTTCCCTATGGAAGGCTACTCCGGACTGTCAAAGCTGCCACAGCCAGACATAAAAACAGCTTTTTTCCACGAGTAGTAAATCTACTCAATAACCAAAAATCTGTAGCCTCCTTTTGCTCTGGTATTTTATTTAATTCACATGTTTAATCAATAATGTTTTATTATTAATGTTTAATGTTTAATGTGTCATTCCTAACTTTCACTGTATGTCAGGTTGTCACTTGCGGGTGGAGAACCAAGGCAAATTACTTGTATGTGAATACTTGGCCAATAAACTTATTCATTCATTCACTTCAGGAAGGGAAAGCCAAGGGAATATGCACCTGTCCATGTTGGTGGAATGGTAATGGAGAAAGAGTTAATGGCTTCATGCTCCTGGGCTTTCACATCTCTGATGGCCTGTCGTGGGCACAGCACACTGGTGCAATCTCAAAGAAAGCTCACCAATGCTTCCACTTCTTCAGAGGTTTGAGGAGATTTGGGACGTTGCCCAATGCTCTATCAAACCTCCACAATTGTACAGTTGACAGGTTACTAGCTGGTTGTGTCATTGCCTTGTTCGAAAATTCGAATGGTCAGGAATGAAGGAAGCAGCAAAAAGCAGTGGACATTACCCAGTCCATCATGGATACTGACCTCCACACCATCGAAGGGATCTACAGGAAGGGCTGCCTCAACAAGACAGCTAATATTGTCATGACCCACACCATCCAGCCCACACTCTCTTCTCACTGCTATCATCAGGAAGCAGGTGCTGGAGCCTGAGAACTGTGACCTCCAGGTTTAAGAAAAGCTTTTTCCAATCAACCAACAGGTTTTTGAATTAATTTGTACACACTAACCACAACCCTATCTCAGCACTGAACAGACTTTGCATGACTGTGGTTACTTTGGTTATGTTTTATCATCATCTGGTTTAGTTAGATAAGCTATGGCACACTGTTTGTTGCTGTTCTGATGAATCTTTGTTATAGAGATACTGCGTGGAATCAACCCCATTGGCCCACTGAGTACGCGCCAACAAGTGATCACCCAGTACACACTGGAGACAATTTACAATTTTACCAAATCCAATTAATGTACAAACCTGTATGTTTTTGGAGTGTAGGAAGAAACCAAAGCATTTGGAGAAATCCCACATGGTCACACAGAGAATGTACAAACTCCGTACAGATTAATGTACCTAAAGCCAGTAAGTAAGAATTTTATTGCACCAGTCCACTTCCGCCGCATATGAAAAATAAACACTCTTCTCGTTATTATATCCCCTTCATACATCTCATTACTTTTCTTCCCTCCATTACATCTGCCTGTTTAATCTCCACTCTTTCTTGAATTTGTATCATGCATTTCTTTTAGATATGGGTTGCAAATGTACACCTGTTTCCTATTTTCTGACATTTCATATAAATAATATTCTCAGAGTTGAATCAGAACAGCCTCAGATGACTTCTAAACCTTGATTAGCAAAGCAGTGAAACAAATTGATATCCATGCTGGGTAGCAACTCCAGAACAGTACACTTCAGTGTCCTTCTCACAGAGAACCAAGAACACAAAACATCTCAATTTTAAACAGAAATATTCAACTAAAATCATCGATTCACATCACTGCAATATGTACATTGAACTTGAAAGCAGATGAAACTAACCCAGACTGGGCGACCCATCCTGGGACTGTACTTACCCACTGCACAGAGGAACAGAGTCAAGGTGGAGAATATCAGTGCAAACATGTTGTTAAACTTGATTTGCAAGGATTAGACTTCTGTTCATTCAGACTCGATGTTCCCGTTGCTGTTTTAGAAGTGACTGCATCCTCTTCTACTTCCCCACAAGATTGTTTCATGACAAATGCGTGGAGTGCAAAGAGGAAGTCATGGGGAAAGTGGGCAGTGGAAACCACTGAAAATGTACTCTCAAACTATAGGCAGACCATCAGAGTAGTTTTCACCATTCTCTCTGGATGCATCAACGATGATCACAGATGCAAGTTTCAGACGTACTGAGGGCAAATCTTTGTAGTCACCCCTGATGCTGAAGTAGGGTTGTACAGGGTGGTTCAAGAACTTGATGGTTGGTGGGAAGAAGCTGTTCTTCAACCTGGAGGTAACAGCCTTCAGGCTCTTGTACCTTCTTCCTAATGGTACAGGGAGATGAGAATATGGCCACGGTGATGCGGGTCTGTTTCTTGGCACCATTTGGTCAGTTGATCGATCTCCCCCCAATACTCAAACTCATCATCATCATAATTTGTTCAACTACGGTGGTGTCGTCGGCGAATTTGTAGATGGAGTTGGAACTGTGTCTGGCCACACAGTAATGGGTACAGAGTACGGGGCTAAACACCCAGCCTTGAGGTGCTCCTGTGCTGATGGTTCCTGATCAAGCAGGAAGTTTGGCTGTGAGGTGGAAGAAATGCATTACTGATTAGGGAGAAGTTCACAGTGGGACTTGGAGAGGACATACTAGAGGATTAATCCACTGTGGGTAGTTTATTCACAGCGGGTAGATTTCACAATAAACAAAGGCACAATCATGCTGATGGGATGATATAATGGGCCCTCCAAAAAACAGTAGGAAATAGAAGAACAAATATATTAACTGATTACAGGAAACTATAAAACGATCAGGGTTAATTGGCTGCGGCAAATTATCCCAAGTGTGTAGAATAGAACTAGTCTTTAATCTTTTTCTGTAGCCTTTAGCGATATAGTGTGAAAACGGGCCCCTCGTCCCACCGATTCCATGCCGACCAGTGATCATCCCGTACACCAGCATTATCCTACATACTAGGGACAATTTTACAATTTTTACCAAAGACAATTAACCTACAATCCTGTACTTCTTTGGAGTGTGGGAGGAAACTGGAGCACCCGGAGAAAGCCCACTTGGTCACAGGGCAGAGAGAAACGTTCTGGCAAAAGTGGGAAACTGAGAATGCTAGTTTATAACCTCATTACTGACTTCCGGTAGCGTCATGGAACATTGAGGACGCTGCAGTGAGCTTTACTCCCGTAAAAATTATCAAAAAGCCGTTTTAAAGTTAAAAATAACTCAGCGGAGCTGCTTGGTTTGCATAAGGAAAACATCATTAGATAACGGACTTTTAAATGAGCAAGAGGACTTGTTCACGCGCACCAAAAAAAAACACTATAAGCCTCCAGCTGAAAAGTGTGTTGGATAATCTGCAAACAACTGAAGAAGGTTCTGAGGAGGAGCCCGATAGCCAAGGAGTTGTGCTGGAAATGGCTACAAAAGGAGGAAAGAAAGAGCTGGAGGTAAAATAAATGTTTGTAGAAATTACTACTACAATTAAGAGAATGGAGAATAATATGGAAATATTTTCTCATAAAATTGATGGTGCCTGTGATGAGTTAAAGGAGCTGAAGAAGCAACATAATGAGTTTGATAAAAAACTTAACTCAGAAATTGTTAGAGTCGAAAAGGATTATAATAAGAAGCTTTCTGGTGTAAATGCTAAGATGGACAACATTGACGAGAGAATGGAAGAGATGGAAAGTGATATGAACGAGATGAACATGGAAATAAACAGTCTGAAAAAATCAAAGAAAGATGAAGCAGAAAAGCTGGCAAGAATGACTGACAAATGTTTGGACTTGGAAGCGAGAGCGAGAAGGCAGAATTTGAGAATCGTTGGAGTAAGAGAAGGACGAGAAGAACATGTATCTCAAACACGTACTTTCGTTACTGAATTACTCAAAGAGGTTCTTAAACTGCCGGGAGAACTAAGAATAGATACTGTTCAACGAGTTGGACGTGTCTCAAGAGGCATAAATGCTGCTCCAAGACAGATAATTGTGAAATTTCTTGATATTTCTTCAGTGGAAACTATACTGAAGAAGATTGTTCACGGTGAAAATTTGATATATCATGGGGAAAAGATCCGATTTTTCCGTGATTATCCTCCAGAGATTGTCCAGAGAATGAACCTGTTTACACCGACAAGAAACATATTGAGGGGTATTTCTAAAGTCAGATATGGTATTGTTTTTCCTGCAAAAATGAAAATTACTTATAAGGAAATTGAGCGCTCATTTACAGACCCAGAAAAAGCATTTAAATATGCAGAAGATATCATGAGGAAAGCATCGGAAACATCTGAAGAAGACGACTAAAGGAATGAACAAGGAACATTTTAATTTCTAAGATGGAGCTGGAACTGGCGGATTTCTCAGACAGTTACTGAGCTTATCTGTCTGGAATGTATGGGAGAATATTGTTTAACCTTGAATGAAAAGCTCTCGTACAAAGAACGAGATAACATGAGTATTTAACTATTATATGCTAATTATAATTAACTAACTAACTTTAACAAAACTAATGACTTGTGAGTGTGGGTAATAAATATGAATAATCATGAATAAACCATTGCTTATAAATTGTAATTAACCAAAATGTCTATAACATTACTAACATTTTTTTTCTTTCTTTTTGAGTGGGAACGCAACATAAACTTGGAAAAAATCCAGGAATGAGGTTAACCCCTCGGTACCTGCTTGTAGGGTAGCCGGCTAGATAAATTGGTACAGTACAAATACTTATAGAAATGAGAATAGGTTGTGGTTTATATTTGGATTTGGGGTTTAATTACATTAATTTGTTCTTTTTTTTTTAACTCTTTAATATTTTATCTTTGCATATTTTTGTTATTATTATTATTATTATTACTAATTTTTTTTTAAATTATTTTATTTGGGGGGCATTTTACTAACGCTAGTTTGATAAAGTTATACAAGAATAAACAAGATATGAGACGGTTTGTAGGATTTTTTTTTTTTACAAGGAGTTAATAAGGGATTGGGGCTCACTGTAAAATAACATCAACAGAAGTCTATAATTCTTACGCCACCTTAGGTGGCTATTTGTCGTTAAGGTACCTGCTTTTAGATACCTTAATTTCACTTTTTTTTTTAAATCACTTAATTAATTGTAAATCACAACTTTTCTTGCTTTATCTAAGGCACTTTTGGAGATGGAGATGTAATGTAAACTTAAAAATTTGGAATGACCACCCAACGTCCAGAACACAGAGGTATTTGTTTGCACCATATGTTTCAAGAACATCACTTTGATATACAATGCAAGACGATAGGCAAATAAAGAATGGAGGAATCACATTCTGTAGATGGAATATAAGGGGTGCCAATGAACCAATAAAGAGGGGTAACATTTTTGCTCACCTAAAATCTTTGAAAAGCGACATAATCTACTTGCAAGAAACTCGCATGAAACAGGAAACACAAATGAGATTAAAGGCGAAGTGGATAGGCCAAACATATTATTCGTCATTTACTTCTAAATCTAGAGGTACGGCTATTCTTATTCGAAAAGGTATACCGTTCAAATTAAAGAATACTATATCAGATAAAGAGGGAAGGTATATTATAGTTTCGGGAGAAATTTATGCTACCCCAATAACTATGGTAAATATTTACGCTCCGAATTTTGATAACCCTCAATTTTTTGAGAAAATTATAGATATAATACTGGAGTTTAATTATCAAAATGTCATAATAGGAGGGGATTTCAATTGTGTTTTAGATCCTTACTTAGACAAATCAGCAAAACAAAGAAGGAGTAATACAAAATCTAAGACTAGTGAATTTCTAAATACATATATAAAAAATACTAACATAACAGATGTATGGAGATCTGCTAACCCAGCAGGAAGGGAATACTCGTTTTACTCTTCGGTACATAAAACATACTCAAGAATTGATTATTTTTTAGTGGATAGGAAATTAATGCCATATATAATTAACCCAACTTACCATATTAGTAGTATTTCTGATCACTCTCCATTGACTTTTTTAGTAAAATTTGAAGGAATGCCGGGAAAGAATTTTTTTTGGAGGTTTAACACATATATATTAAATGACCTACAGGGTTATCAATATTTGAAACAACAAATGATATCATTTCTTGAGATAAATGATACACCAGGTACCTCACCTTCTTTAATATGGGAAACTTTTAAAGCATTTATTAGAGGAATTATAATTTCATATGAAAATTTTCAAAATAAGAAGAATAAAACTGAACAGATGCTGTTAGAACAAGAAATAAGACAGTTAGAGTTAGATAATGCTAAAGATCCCACTATAGATAAACATAATAAGATAATACTACTGAAATTTAAACTTAACCGAATTCTCTCGGCAAGAGTAATAAGATTATTCCAAATTACAAAACAGGAACATTTTGAGTTTGGTGACAAACCACATAAGCTGTTGGCGCGTCAATTGAAAAAACAGGAAAAGGAAAATACTATAAATAAAATTAAATCTGAGAATGGTGAATTACTAACACTACCTAAAGATATCAATAAAAGATTTGTTCAATTTTATCAGAATTTATACACATCAAAAACCAAAACAGAAGATAGTAAAATTACAAATTTTTTAGATAAATGTAATCTACCAAAACTTGACCTTTTGGAACAAGATGAACTAGGAGCGCAAATTACAATCGAAGAAATAGGTGAAACAATAAAATTGCTGAAAAATGGTAAGACACCGGGACCAGATGGTTTTAGTAATGAATTTTATAAAAAGTTTCATGAGATAACGACCCCCTATCTATTTAATTTATATACTCACGTTTTTAAAGAAAATAAATTACCTGAAACATTAGCAGAATCAACTATTACGCTCATTCCAAAGAAAGATAAAGATCTAGAGGAACCGGGTTCATATAGAGCTATATCACTTTTAAATACCGACCAGAAAATTCTAGCAAAGACCTTAGCTAGAAGACTAAGCAAATATATTAGTAAATTGATAAACCCTGATCAAACGGGGTTTATACCCAAAAGATATTCATTTAATAATTTGAGACGCCTGTTTAATATAATGTACTCACATAAAAAGGAAGAAAAAGACTTAGCAATTATTTCTTTGGACGCAGAGAAAGCATTTGATCAGGTAGAATGGCAGTATTTATACATAGTATTACAAAAATTTAATATGGGAGAGAATTTTATTGCATGGGTGAAATTATTATATGATAAACCGATGGCAAGAATATTAACTAACAGCATGTTATCTCAAAAATTTCAATTATCAAGGGGTAATAGGCAGGGATGTGCTTTATCACCCCTGCTATTTGCCCTTATGATAGAACCTCTGGCTGAAAGTATAAGAAGCCATCCGAATATTCAGGGTTATAATACTAGGGACTCAAATAATAAAATGTCATTGTATGCAGACGATATTTTGTTATATATAACAAATTCACAAACGAGTATACCAAATTTATTAAATTTAATAGAGGAATTTGGGTCCTTTTCAGGATATAGAATAAATTGGAACAAAAGTGAAATTATGACGTTAAAACCTCAAGAATCCACACACTTATTGAAATTCCCCTTTAAAATAGCAACAGAAAAATTCAAATATCTGGGTATACAGATTACTAGAAAACATAAAGCTTTATTCAATGCTAATTTTATACCCTTAATAAATAAACTTAATATAATGATAAAATTTTGGAAAACACTCCCTTTATCATTAATAGGCAGAATAAATGCTATTAAAATGAGCTTCTTACCACAGTTATTATACTTATTTCAATCTATACCAGTATATGTACCAAAATATTTCTTCTCTAAACTGAATGCTAATATTACTAATTTTGTTTGGGATTACAAATCACATAGAATTAAAAAAGAACACTTATGTAAACCAAAAGATGTCGGGGGACTTTCACTCCCTAATTTTTTGTATTACTATTGGGCAATACATATTAAGAATATAATTTACTAGTTGGATAGTTCAACTCAACAGACAGAATGGATAAAAATGGAGAAAGAGGATTGTTATCCTTGTAATATAGGAACAATCCTCTTCTCCCCGAAAAAAATGAACAATACAATATATAAGAAAAACCCAATTATACAAGATACAATAAGAATATGGAAACAAATAAAACTATCCTTAAAATTAAGAAACCTATCATTGTCAACACCGATAGCGAATAATCCTTTATTTAAACCATCTATGATGGATAAAATATATAATCAATGGGAAAGTTTAGGAATTAAAAGGATCGGGGATATGTATGAAATGGGAGATTTATTATCATTTCAACAATTACAATTAAAATTTAAACTGAAAAACACTAATTATTTTAAATATTTTCAGATTTGTAATTTTTTGAAGACATACATACAGGGATATCAAAAAATAACTCCTGATTTACTAGAAGAAGTAATGAATATAAAAGCTGATACACAAAAATTAATAGCATATTTATATAATAGTATCTTAAATATAGATTTACCTGTGACCGAGGTAATTAGAGAAGAGTGGGAACGGGAATTATTGATAAAAATTACGAAGGCTACATGGGAAAAGTATTTGACATACATTCACAAGTGTTCGATTAACGCAAGACATAATCTAATCCAATTTAAAATTTTACATAGATTATTTTGCTCAAAAACAAGATTAAATAAATTTTATCCAAATATATCGCCCATTTGCGATAAATGTTTAATCCAAGAAGCAACTATAACACACTCTTTTGTTTCTTGTATAAAACTTCATGGATTTTGGAGTGATATTTTCAAAATATTTACAAAATTATTTAAGACAAAAATGGAACCCAATAATGAATTGATTATATTTGGGGTAATGGAAGACGGGAACAAATTGAGCTCATCTCAAAAGTCAATTTTTAATTATGGTTTAATAATAGCAAAAAAATTAATATTGAAATTTTGGAAAAATACACCAATACCAACGCTCAAAATGTGGATTGCAAGTATGTTGGATACCGCACATCTTGAGGAAATGCGATTCCTCCTAATAGATAAATTTGACCAATTCATAACGAGTTGGTCTCCATTTGTCGTCTTTTTGGAAACGTATGGTGCAAAACAGGTGTAAAAGCTAATCCGTGACTGCGGATGGTCAAGATTATAAATGATCTCCTTCTATTTTCTTTTCTTCTCTTCTTTTCATTTATTCTCTTTCTTCTATTTTCTATGTCTCAACTTTCTTATTTCATTCTTTATTTTTCTTTTTCACACACTATATATCTCACATTTTTCTATTTTTCATTATCTAACTTTTTTCTTTTTCTTCTTTATTTCAAAAAATTTAAAAAATAAGAAGCTGTACATAAAAGGTATTATGAAAATATGATTGTATACAATTGTACTTACTTCTAATCAAATAAAAATATTTAAAACAAAAAAAATCCAGAGGAGTTGCAATATTAATCCGTAAAGGGATACCTTTTAAACATACATCAACTATAGCGGACATCGATGATAGATATATTGTATTAGTTGGAGAGTTAAACGCAAAAAAAGTGATTTTTCTTATTGTTTATGGACCTAATTTTGATAGTCCAATGTTTTTTAAGAAAACATTTAATACAATCCCAGAATTCACACAATATAAATTAATAATTGGAGGAGATTTAAATTGTACACTAGACCCTTATTTAGACAGATCATCAAGACATAAAAAAGTAAAATCTCAATCAAATGAATTTCTAAACTCATTTATTAATACCACTAATATTAAGGATGTCTGGAGAATCGAAAATCCAACCGGACGGGAATATTCATTTTATTCACCGGTACATAAAACCTATTCAAGAATAGACTATTTTTTAGTAGACTCTATGCTCATCCCATTTACTTACAATTCGAAATATCATAATATTATAATCTCAGACCATGCACCTTTAACATTTATGATTAAATTAAATGGAATGGCCGAGAAACAAACACATTGGAGACTTAACCCCCAAATTTTAAATGAAAGAGCATGTCAGGAATATCTTACTAAACAGATTCATACATTTTTTGAGACTAATGATAACCCTGGAACACCTGCCTCCCTTATTTGGGAAAATTTAAAGCGTTTGTACAAGGTGCATTAATTTCCTCTCAAGCATTTTATAATAAAGAGAACCGGGTTAAACAACAGACACTGGAAAGAGAAATAAAGCAACTAGATATAGAAAATGCGGCTATGCCATCTACGATAAAACATAATAAAATTGCTGAATTGAAATATAAATTAAATAAAATGTACTCAGAACAAGTAATAAAACTCTACCAGCACACTAAACAATTACATTTTGAATTCGGAGACAAACCACAAAAACTCTTAGCACGTCAGCTTCGAAAACTGGAGGGGGAAAAAACAATCCACAAAATTAGATCAGACACGGGAGAATTATTAATATTGCCCAAGGATATAAATGAGAGATTTCTCCAATATTATCAAAATCTTTATTCAGCTAAAACTATAGAACAGCCGGAAGGAATAGTAGCATTTTTACAAAAATGCAATCTAAAAGGTTTAGACTCAAAAGACAGAGAATTATTAGAAGCTGAAATTACGGTAAAAGATATTGAAGAGTCTATTAGATCTTTAAAAAACGGTAAAGCAACAGGCCCAGATGGTTTAGGTTCTGAATTTTATTTACAAAATTACGATTTGGTCTCTCCACACTTACAAACACTGTATGAATACACTTACATTCAACAGAAATTGCCAGAAACTTTAAACGAATCTATAATAACACTTATACCAAAGGCGGATAAGGATCCCGAAGACCCAGGCTCATACAGAGCAATTGCTCTTTTAAATACCGATCAGAAAATATTAACTAAAATACTAGCACACAGATTAAGTACAGTAATGAATAAATTAATACACCCTGACCAAACAGGTTTTATCCCGAAACGGTATCCATATTATAATTTGAGACGATTATTTAATATAATATATTCAATGAGAATCACTAAAGAAGACCTAGCAATAATCTCACTAGATGCTGAGAAAGCATTTGATCAGGTTGAATGGCCCTATTTATTTTCGGTGGTGGAAAAGTTGCAATTGGGTGAGAAGTTCTGTACATGGGTAAAACTTTTATATACTAACCCAACAGCTAGAATATTAACAAATCAAATGTTATCATCTAAATTTAATTTATCTAGAGGTTGTAGAGAAGGATGCCCGTTATCTCCGTTATTATTTGCACTTGCTATTGAGCCACTTGCTGAAAGAGTTAGGACCCACCCGGAAATATATGGGTATAATACTAAAGACACAGTGAATAAAATTTCTTTATACGCAGATGATGTATTAATTTACATCACAAAACCAGAAATTAGTATTCCTAATTTATTAAATTTAATAACTCAATTTGGTTTGATTTCCGGATACAGAATTAATTGGAATAAAAGTGAAATTATGCCAATAACGGAACATAACTCACACATATTACAACAATTCCCGTTTAAAATAGTTAATGAACAATTTAAATATCTAGGAATTTATGTCACTAAGACATATGCATCATTATTTAAATTAAATTTTCCCCCTTTACTGAATAAACTACATAAGAATATTCAATATTGGAAAACACTTCTTATTTCAATGTTTGGTAAAATTAATGCCATAAAAATGATTTTTCTACCGCAAATATTATACCTTTTTCAAACAATTCCGATATATTTGCCAAACTTTTTTTAAAAGTTGGATTCCATTATCACTGATTTTATCTGGGATTATAAGAATCATAGGATAAGTAAAAAACATTTGTGCAAATCAAAAATAAATGGAGGTTTAGCTTTACCAAATTTTGTGTTTAATTTTTGGGCAGTTAACATTAAAAATATGAACTTTTGGCTGGAAGAAATGGATCAGCAACCGGATTGGTTAAAAATGGAAAAGGAAGATTGTTTACCCTTTGAAATTGGTTCGATACTGTTTGCTACCTCAAAATTGAATTAAAAAATTTGGAAACAATTAAAAAAGACCTTAAAATTGGATAATTTATCACTCTTTCTTCCCATCGCGAATAACCCTTTATTTAAACCTTCTAGGTTAGATATAGGTTTCATACAATGGAAAAATTATGGAATTAAAATGATGGGACAACTTTATAAGAAAGGTACCCTTCTTTCATTTCAGGAGCTACAACAGACTAAAGGCCGTGTCTTACCTGTTTGCGGTCATCGGCGGTGAAGCGCGGTGTAGACGGTAGCTAGGACCGCGCGGCAACGGCGAGAGCGTCAAGCCTATCCACCGGAGCGCCGCACGGATGTTGCGCGGGGGCCGAGTTAATTCAAACACGGCGGGTCCCACGTGCTTGCGGTAAGTAAAAAAAGGGCGGGCCGACTGCGATGACGTCGGCCCCCCGCACGTGACTCACCAGCGGCGGCTGTGGTGGCGGCCATCCTGATCGCGGCGCTGTAGCGGTGGCTGTGCCTGCGGCCGTGCAGGACACGTGCCTCACTGGCGGCGGCACGTGCCTCACTGGCGGAGGCTGTGGCAGTGGAGGTTTGACGCACGGCGCTCGACCCACACTGGCGGCGGCCCGTGCGAGCGGCTGTGCGCACTCGTGCATCACTGGTGAAGGTTGTGCGGTGAGTATTTGGTTTTCGACATTGTCGATTTTATTTTTGCACCGCGCGGTGTTGGGAACACCGTCGCACGGCCCGGGAATTGTTCTTTCTCACGAGTGCGCGGTCTATGGCGGCAGATTCTTCCCGTTTCGCCGCCAATGACCGCAGATTCGTGAGACAGACCTTTTATGGACTCCACTTAAATGATTTTTTCAGATATCTACAACTTAGAGATTATGTTAAAGCAAACACTCAAAACTTTAGAACTAGAGATCCAGAAATCCTTGATGACTGTTTGAATAAACACCCTAATACAGAAAAATTAATATCTCATATATATAACACTTTATTAGATAGTGAGATACCATCAACGGATTTATATAGGCAAACATGGGAAAATGAACTAAACCAAACAATAACGAAAGATACTTGGGATGAAAGTTTACAACATATACATCAATGTTCATTAAATGCCAGACACTCTCTAATACAATTCAAAGTACTACATAGATTACATTATTCTAAAACAAAACTAAACAGAATCTTCCCACATATCTCCCCTATTTGTGATAAATGTCAACATTTAGATGCTAACCTAACTCATACATTTGCGAATTGTATAAAAATCAAAAAAATTTGGGCAGACATTTTTAGAATAATATCTATAGTTGTCAATACTCAATTGGATCCCGATTCAAAATTAATAATACTAGGAATATTAGAACAAAGTCAAACACTTACAACAACTCAAATAAACTTTATATCGATTATAGTATAATAACTGGAAAAAATTAATATTAAAATTTTGGAAAGGTCCTATAATCCCCACAATTAAAATGTGGATTATGGAAATGTCGGAGACCTTACATTTGGAAAAAATTAGATTTGTCCTAATGGACAAACAAGAACTATTTATCAGAACATGGTCTCCATTTATTGACTACTTGAAGGGACAGACTGGTTCGACACGAGAACCTGACTGAAACTCAAATGTACGAATATATCTCCAATGTTGTACTTTTAGTAAGTTATTCCATTCTTCTTTATTATCTCTTTTTTTCTTTTTCTGCTATTCTCTTATTTCCTACCTATATATCCTCCTTCCCCAAACAGGCTGCATGTGCTAGCGACTCCAAATCGTGCTCCTTCCCGATGCCAACGCCGTCTATAGGGAAGAATTGGAGCGCCTCTGGCCCCCGTACATCAGACATAGTGGGAAATGCTGGAACAAACTTAACAATTATTTGTCATAGCCAAAGACATTTATGTGAATGAAGACGCCCATCCCAGTTAAACCTGGGCTTTATTTTCTTTTACTATGAGTAAACCGGCGTCTTGGGGAAGAAACCGTGCACAGTCCCTTTTAAGAGGTGTTGCGCCTGAGGGACTCAAATAGAGAAAGCTATTAGACAGTGTGTAAGGCAGGAGGCAGAGAAGGAAAGCACTCAGACCCAACATGTAGGGGGGAAAGAAGAAAACAATAATAAGAGAATAAGAGGTGGTGGGGTTCTTAAATGGGTGAGCAGAGAAACAGAGGGGTGTGAAATGCGGGCGGAAGCAATAGGTAGCAAGGTGAAAAGTAAAAGTGGCAGGCAGACAAATCCAGGGCAAAAATCAAAAAGGGCCACTTTTCAACATAATTGTATAAGGGGTAAGAGCGTTGTAAAAACAAGCCTGAAGGCTTGATGTCTCAATGCAAGGAGCATTCGTAATAAGGTGGATGAGTTGAACGTGCAGATAGCTATTAATGATTATGATATAGTTGGGATCACGGAGACATGGCTCCAGGGTGACCAAGGCTGGGAGCTGAACATCCAGGGATATTCAATATTCAGGAGGGATAGAGAGAAAGGAAAAGGAGGTGGGGTAGCGTTGCTGGTTAGAGAGGAGATTAACGCAGTGGAAAAGGAAGGACATTAGCTTGGAGGATGTGGAATCGGTATGGGTAGAGCTGCGAAACACTAAGGGGCAGAAAACGCTGGTGGGTGTTGTGTACAGGCCACCTAGCAGTAGTAGTGAAGTTGGGGATGGCATCAAACAGGAAATTAGAAATGCGTGCAACAAAGGCAAAACGGTTATAATGGATGACTTCAATCTACATATAGATTGGGTGAATCAAATTGGCAGGGGTGCTGAGGAAGAGGATTTCTTGGAATGTATGCGGGATAGTTATCTAAACCAACATGTAGAGGAACCAACGAGAGAGCAGGCTATTCTAGACTGGGTATTGAGTAATGAGGAAGGGTTAGTTAGCAGTCTTGTTGTGCGTGCCCCCTTGGGCAAAAGTGACCATAATATGGTTGAGTTCTTCATTAGGATGGAGAGTGACATTGTTAATTCAGAAACAACGGTTCTGAACTTAAAGAAAGGTAACTTTGAGGGTATGAGATGAGAATTGGCCAAGATTGACTGGCAATTAGTTCTAAAAGGGTTGACGGTGGATATGCAATGGAAGGCATTTAAAGACTGCATGGATGAACTACAAAAATTGTTCATCCCAGTTTGGCAAAAGAATAAATCAGGGAAGGTAGTGCATCCGTGGATAACAAGGGAAATCAGGGATAGTATCAAAGCAAAAGATGATGCGTACAAATTAGCCAGAAAAAGCAGCATACCAGAGGACTGGGAGAAATCACATATTCTCCATCCTGCCATCTGGGAAGAGGTACCGGAGCATTAGGTGCAAAACCAGCAGGATGCTCCTCAGCTTGTTCCCGTAGGTTATAAGACTGATAAACGGACTTTGTCCCCTGCCAAAGTATCGTCCACCAACCTGGACACACTGCAGCAGAGCCACTGTCGTGCCGCTGCCAATCGGAACGCCTGTTGATGTTTAGTAGAGTAGAGTGTTAATTTGTTCATGATATATGTATTTTTACTTCTATTTATTTTTTACTGCACACTGAAATGGACACTGGTTGAGGAACGTTTTTTTGTTTCCTCTGGGTATGCGAATACTCAGGAAATGACAATAAAGATATACAATACAATACAATACAAAATTCAGAGACCAGCAGAGGAGGACAAAGGGCTTAATTAGGAAAGAGAAAATAGATTATGAAAGAAAACTGGCAGGGAACATAAAAACTGACTGCAAAAGTTTTTATAGATATGTGAAGAGAAAGAGATTAGTTAAAACAAATGTAGGTCCCTTGCAGTCAGAAACAGGTGAATTGATCATGGGGAACAAGGAAATGGCGGACCAATTGAATAACTACTTTGGTTCCGTCTTCACTAAGGAAGACATAAATAATCTGCCGGAAATAGCAGGGGACCGCGGGTCAAAGGAGATGGAGGAACTGAGTGAAATCCAGGTTAGTCGGGAAGTGGTGTTGGGTAAATTGAATGGATTAAAGGCCGATAAATCACCAGGGCCAGATAGGCTGCATCCCAGAGTACTTAAGGAAGTAGCTCCAGAAATAGTGGATGCATTAGTGATAATTTTTCAAAACTCTTTAGATTCAAGTCAAGTCAAGTCAAGTGAGTTTATTGTCATGTGTCCCTGGTAGGACAATGAAATTCTTGCTTTGCTTGAGCACAACAGAACATAGTAGGCATTTACTACAAGGCATTCTATAAAGTCTGGAGTAGTTCCTGAGGATTGGAGGGTAGCAAACGTAACCCCACTTTTTAAGAAGGGAGGGAGAGAGAAAATGGGGAATTACAGACCAGTTAGTCTAACATCGGTAGTGGGGAAACTGCTAGTCAGTTATTAAAGATGGGATAGCAGCACATTTGGAAAGTGGTGAAATCATTGGACAAAGTCAACATGGATTTACGAAAGGTAAATCATGTCTGACGAATCTTATAGAATTTTTCGAGGATGTAACTAGTAGAGTGGATAGGGGAGAACCAGTGGATGTGTTGTATCTGGACTTTCAAAAGGCTTTCGACAAGGTCCCACATAAGAGATTAGTATACAAACTTAAAGCACACGGTATTGGGGGTTCAGTATTGATGTGGATAGAGAACTGGCTGGCAAACAGGAAGCAAAGAGTAGGAGTAAACGGGTCCTTTTCACAATGGCCGGCAGTGACTAGTGGGGTACCGCAAGGCTCAGTGCTGTGACCCCAGCTATTTACAATTTATATTAATGAGCTGGATTAGGGAATTGAAGGCAACATCTCCAAGTTTGCGGATGACACTAAGCTGGGGGGCAGTGTTAGCTGTGAGGAGGATGCTAGGAGACTGCAAGGTGACTTGGATAGGCTGGGTGAGTGGGCAAATGTTTGGCAGATGCAGTATAATGTGGATAAATGTGAGGTTATCCACTTTGGTGGCAAAAACAGGAAAGCTGACTATTATCTAAATGGTGGCCGATTAGGAAAAGGGGAGGTGCAGCGAGACCTGGGTGTCATGGTACACCAGTCATTGAAAGTAGGCATGCAGGTGCAGCAGGCAGTGAAGAAAGCGAATGGTATGTTAGCTTTCATAGCAAAAGGATTTGAGTATAGGAGCAGGGAGGTTCTACTGCAGTTGTACAGGGTCTTGGTGAGACCACACCTGGAGTATTGCGTACAGTTTTGGTCTCCAAATCTGAGGAAGGACATTATAGCCATAGAGGGAGTGCAGAGAAGGTTCACCAGTGATTCCTGGGATGTCAGGACTTTCATATGAAGAAAGACTGGATAGACTTGGCTTATACTCGCTAGAATTTAGGAGATTGAGAGGGGATCTTATAGAAACGAACAAAATTCTTATGGGGTTGGACAGGCTAGATGCAGGAAGATTGTTCCCGATGTTGGGGAAGTCCAGGACAAGGGGTCACAGCTTAAGAATAAGGGGGAAATCCTTTAAGACCGAGATGAGAAAAAACGTTTTCACACAGAGTGGTGAATCTCTGGAACTCTCTGCCACACAGGGTAGTTGAGGCCAGTTCATTGGCTATACTTAAGAGGGAGTTAGATGTGGCCCTTGTGGCTAAAGGGATCAGGGGGTATGGAGAGAAGGCAGGTACAGGATACCGAGTTGGATGATCAGCCATGATCATATTGAATGGCGGTGCAGGCTCGAAGGGCCGAATGGCCTACTCCTGCACCTATTTTCTATGTATCTATGTATCTATGTAACTCCCACAGGTGACTGATAATACAGCTCTACAAGGCTTCCCATCTCCTTAATTGAATAAATGATAATCATCTATCTCAGTATAATAGTCACAATGTGACCAAGTGGTAACTATAATGTCTACCCTCTTGAACGCTTCTCAACATTGCGTTCGTCTTTAATTTGGAGGGCAACCTGAAACCTCCTCAGAATTAGCAGAAATTGCTACTTTTTCACCTCGACACATAAGGGTGATAAACCACTAACCTGTCTTCCTGAGTTGGGGTTGGAGTCAGCCACACACTGACCCTTTGTACTCCTCTCCACTGAGGAATTGATAAGCAGCCCTGAGCCTTACTCCTCTCCACTGAGGACATACATATATAACAGAGGGGACCCTCCTGGCCAGGCTCCACATATTTCACACATATATGGGCTGCCAAAGTCGGGTCCTTCCTCAATGAGCCGGGTAGTAACCCGACGACCATGCTCAGTCTGCACCCCCCCCTCGGGGGTCGCTGACCTTACTGTCAGCGACTCTCTCAAGAAGTCCGACGGCCACCGGCTCTTCCCTTTACCACGGACCGTAGCCGGTATCCCCGCAGTCTAGAGAAACCCCGCAGCCCCTATTTAAAACATTTCGCTGGAGTCGCTGACCTGCCTGTCAGCGACTCGAAATAACAAGCCCAACAGCCACCTCTATGGTGACCGCAGCTTGCTTAACCCGCGGTCTACAAAAAACCCACGGCCCGAATTAAACCTCGGGAGTCGCGGACCGTTCTGTCCGCGACTCAACCAGCAAAACCCACCGGCAGCCTGCTACTCCACTCCCGCGGTCCGAAGCCGGCATCCCCGCGGTCCACAATTTCTCCGCGGTCCACTTGGTTTCGCAGAATTTTTCCATGTCCAGCAGGAACCTGGGGAAATGATTCCTGCAATGGACAACCAGAAAAGTAAGTTTAAACTTACCTGCAGGGTTTTTTAAACTCACCGCTGGAGAACTGTGTTCCTCCCAGCCTGTCTGCGCCAATGCGACCGACGTAATGACGCGCATGCGCCCTGACGGGTCTTCTTCACGTAGTCACTCATGTGACTCCGAAGTAAAATTTGAGATTTTGTATTCTATTCTTAAGGGATTATCAAGAAGGAAACTAGTCTCTGATTTATAAAGTGTTAAGGGCAAGCAGTCTGGTCAATTTGCTTGGCCAGGCCACTTGGTGGGTCTTTTTGTTCCGCAGAGCAACAGCTGCAGCAGACTTTGCCTGATATGGGGGTCAGTTGACCGACTGCCTTGATTTTGTCAGAACAATTCAAAGCTGATTATCCGTTTCTCCCAGAACTGGGAGTCTTCAATACATATCTGCCCTGCGGTATGATAATGTTGTTTCCTAACTCTGATTCACTTTATCATATGAAAATAAGTATATAGGAGCAACTAGTTACCATTGAACCATTAGATTACAGATAACCATCATCCACCTTGTTCATCATCAAAATATTATGGTCACAAGAGAACAAGAATTAGAACAACATCAAAGTTGCTGACTAATCCATCTTGATTACCAGACGCTGAAAATAAAAAAAAAAACAATGGTAGAAACATGGATTCAAAGTCATTTCTTTCTCTCAAGCCTGCTTTCTATATCAAATATATATAACATATGCATATGCTATACATATTAAATCGATGGATGTATTGATCAATTATCAATACATAATATATATACAACTGTAAGCGATATGAATGATGTGGTTAATGGGTTTAACAAATTTTTTGTAAGTGTGGGACCAAAACTGGCAGAAGAAATCGATAATCCAGTCAGAAGAAGGAGAGGGGAAGGTTGTGGATTTGTTAAACAGCAACCCAGACTCAATGTTTTTGAAAGCAGCTGATGAAAAGGAGATTATTGACATTGTTAGTAATTGTAAGAATAAAAGGTCTACAGACTGGAATGACATTGATATGGCTTTAATCAAGGTAGTCATTGGTGTAATTGTAAAACCCTTAACTTATATTTGCAATTTATCTTTCAAAACTGGTGTATTTCCATGTAAAATGAAAACTGCCAAAGTCATCCCACTATACAAAGCTGGAGACAGAAATCAATTTACAAATTACAGGCCGGTGTCGTTACTCTCTCAGTTCTCAAAAATATTAGAAAAACTGTATGTAAGTAGATTAGATAACTTTATCGAGAAGCACGAATTGCTAGTTGATAGTCAATATGGATTCAGGTCAAACAGATCGACATCCATGGCATTAATGGAGTTAATTGAAGACATTACCAGTTTTATAGATAACAAGAAATATGCAGTGGGTGTATTTATAGATTTGAAAAAAGCATTCGATACAATTGATCATCATTTGCTAATCAAAAAACTGGAAAAGTATGGAATCAGAGGGGTTGTACTAGAGTGGATGAGAAGCTACATAAGTAAAAGACATCAGTTTGTGCAAATAGGGGACTGCAAATCAACATGCTTAGAAATAACTTGTGGAGTCCCACAGGGGTCGGTTTTGAGCCCCAAATTATTTATTTTGTATATTAATGATATATGTAGGGTGTCAAACCTCTTGAAATTTGTGTTATTTGCAGATGACACTAATATTTTCTGTGATGGGGACAATTTGCAGCAGCTTTTGGAGGTGGTCACAGCAGAAATGAGTAAACTAAAAACATGGTTTGATTTGAATAAATTATCATTAAATTTAAACAAAACCAAACTTATGCTGTTTGGAAAACGCAAAATAAATACACGTAAAAGGAATGATAAATAATGTTGAAATAGAAAGAGTGTATGAAAATAAATTTCTGGGTGTGATTCTTGATCACAAAATCTGCTGGAAACCCCATATAAAACATGTGAGAGCAAAAGTAGCACAGAGTATTGGAGTGATGGGGAAAGCAAGGCATGTTTTGAATGAGAGAGCACTGTATATTCTGTACAGCTCACTTGTGTTACCGTATTTAAATTACTGTGTGGAAGTATGGGGCAACACCTACAAAACCACCTTACAATCACTAAGCACACTACAAAAAAGAGCTATTCGTATAGTAAACAATGTAGGATATCATGAACACACCAATATACTGTATTTAAAATTACAAACCTTAAAGATTAAGGATCTGGTAGAATTTAAGACTGCACAAATAATTTATAAAGCCAAAAAAACCTGCTACCTGTAAACATACAAAAACTGTTCAGAGACAGAGAGGGGGGTTATAACTTTAGAGGGAAACTAAACTTGAAACAGCATTATGCTCGGACCAATTTAAAAAGTATGTGTATTTCCATTTGTGGGGTGGTTTTGTCGAATGGTCTTGACGAAACGATTAAACAAAGTATGAATATAATGCAATTAAAAAAAATGTACAAAAGATATATCTTTGAAAAGTACAGTAATGAGGAAGGAGAATGTAAATCTCACAGATGTTAATGGTGCTTGTTCTTTTTGTTCTTTTCTTTTTTTTTGTTCTTTTTTTCTTAATAGCTTGATTGGAGTAGTTTTATTTGAATTGTCTGTTTAGTTTATTTTATTGAATTTTGCATTTGTTAATGGTAAAGAATGGGGGTAGGACTTGACAAGCATAGGCTTCTTCCTATCCCTTTTCGAACGAGTCTAATGTGTATTATGTTGAAATTGGCTTTTGATTTTTAAATTTATGTATATATGTGTATGTGTGTATATGTGTATATGTATGTATATATGTACATGTATGTGTGTATGTATTTATGTATATATTTATGTATATATATAATTTTCCTTTATTTATTATTCATTTTCATCTTTTCTTCTTTTTAAAATCGTTCGAAATAAAAGATATCATATGCACACACACACACGCGCACGCGCGCACGCGCGCACACACACACACACACACACACACACACACACACACAGACACACACACACACACACACACACACACACACACACACACACACACACACACACACACACACACACACACACACACACACACACACACACTAAAATCAAATCAAATCAATTTCCTGCATCCAAATATTACTTCTTACATTTCCATTTGAATCACTTGATGATGTCCAGTGGAGTTTAGTAGGTCTTTTAACCAGGGCAGTAGTAGGCGACTAAGGATGCAGGATAAACACAGCACCAGGTACAACTGCAATCTGCAACTCACTGTCGAGGGTCCCACACAAAGGACCCCCGAAAAGAAACTATGAAAGTGTCCCTCACTTTGGTTAGTAGCTTCCATTTGGGGAGGAGAAAGGAAAGTTACAGCACCAATTTCCATCCAGTTTGTGGAATCACTATTTCCAAACATCTTTCCTTTAACTCTATTTAAACGTGACTTAACTTTTTTTTTCCTGCATGCTCTTCCTCTTAAGTTAAAAAAAAAAACTGTGGTGGGGCCTAGCTTGGTACATGAGTTAAACTGGAAGGGAGAAATCAGGAATAAATTTATTCATCACAATATTATTTCTGTTGCAGATCACCCTGGTTTCCACTACAGCCCAGAGGGTGAGAGGAAGGCAGACATGGAGGACAAAATCACGCCTCGCAGAGTCCGAAGGAAGTCCGGTATAACACTGAACCTTTGCACAAAATAAAGAGTGTTTGGGGTGGCATGCATCTGTTGTTTACTTAGTTAACCTGAGATGCCTTGCCACCTGTGTGCTGAGGCATGTGACTCACTTGCGTACTTGTTCCCCGAAGGCAGGAATGGGATATCCAGTGATTTGTGTCTGGAATGGGCCTCAGCTTAAAGTTGATTCTGAAGTCTTTGGAAGACTTGGTCTTGCTACTTTCTGGCTCTGGTGAGAGGGACACCTCTGAGTCAAGTGAGACTTAAGAGGTACTGGGCAGTTGCACTGCCCTCTGTACTGTTAAATGGTTGAAAATGGTTTGTATAGCCATGGCAGTCACCATAGTATCAAGGTACTGCCCCAAACTCATGAACTCCATCAATTGGGTGAGTAAAGATAAAAAGTACTTCACTCTCAAATTTGCAGCATTAGCTCGTGATAGGAGCAGAATTAGCACATTCAGCCCATCAAGTCTACCCTGCCATTCAATCCTGGCTGATCGATCTTTCCCTCTCACCCCATTCTCCTTCCTTCTTTCCATAACCCCTGACACCCATACTAATCAAGAATCTAACTATCTCTGCTGTAAAAATATCAATTGGCTTGGCCTCCACAGCCTTCTGTGGCAATGAATTATACAGATTCACCACAGATTCAACAGACAGCATCTTGATTTTATCAACTGTCGAATCAAATAATTTTAACTGGAATTTTAGAATTCAAAGATGTATCATTTAAAAATACTTTGCATTATGGCATTAAAAAATCCAGACCGGCCCAGAAACCAGACAAGACAATTTGTTAATCTCTTTATCATTGCCTGGCCAACCTCCTGGAGCTCCCTAGTAACCTATTGCATGCAACAGCATTTGCAATGGACACCAGTTGACAAAAGTGTCTTTCCACCAGAATGAATGTATATAGGAATGGGCAGTAATTAACAGTCATGCCAATGATGCTACTTCCCTGGAGTGCATTTTTTAAAAAGATGTATAAATACTCCAAATGAAAGTATATGACCGTAGAAACAGCTGTACGTGACTGGGAACTTTCTACAGTTGACTGCAGATGTGGATGTGTAATGGAGCCGATGTATTAAGTTGAATGCAAGTACCTCTATTGATCCTAATTTTCTTTCTTTGCAGAACCATCAGCAAGAATGAAGACTCCCAAACAAGCGGGTCAGTAACAAAACTTCTAATTTGTTTGCTATATTGTAATCTACAGTACCTTCCTGAAATGTGACAGTTTCTCATTTCTTTCCTCATTCTCCATTCCTCCTCCCTTCCACCCTCGTTCTTTTTATTCAGTGCAGCTCTCACTTGCCTGACTTTATACTGCTCTCAACACTTTGATCACTCCATACACTCTGTCTTCCCACAGCCTTGGGGGCATGAGGGGTGCAGCCTGCAAAGGAAGCAGGAAGGTGGTATAATGTAGTTGAGAAAATAAAATTCTTTGTATTTGCCCTTCACTATCTTGATGACCTTCAAACTTCAGTGTTTTAGTCAATGGAGTATTTTGAACTGCGATCACTGTTGCAGGAAACATCACACCCATATTCACACAGCAGGGTTTTAGAGGCGGCAATGTGATAATAGCCAGATAAAGTGTTTCAAAGATAGCTGAATAATAAATATTGCTCATTTATAGAAATAAATGTAGCTCATAGAAACATAGAAAAATAGGTGCAGTAGGCCATTCGGCCCTTCGAGCCAGCACCGCCATTCAATATGATCATGGCTGATCATCTAAAATCAGTATCCCGTTCCTGCTTTTCCCCCATATCCCTTGAGTCCTTTAGCCCTGAGAGATAAATCTAACTCTCTCTTGAAAACATCCGGTGAATTGGCCTCCACTGCCTTCTGTGGCAGAGAATTCCACAAATTCACAACTCTCTGGGTGAAAAAGTTTTTCCTCATCTCAGTCCTAAATAGCCTACCCCTTATTCTTAAACTGTGACCCCTGGTTCTGGACTGCCCCAACATCGGGAACATTTTTCCTGCATGTAGCCTGTCCAATCCTTTAAGAAATGTATATGTTTCTATAAGAAATAATTTATATAGATAATTTTCTATATAGAAATTTTCCTTTGGATTTTACTCACCCGATCTGAGAAGAAAGTTGTAGTTTTCCGGTTGACCATCCAATACGATATGATAGAACTTTACTTCTACCAGGAGGGAAATTGGTCTGCCAACAGTCATAAAATACAACAAGATACTTGAAACATTAAATTAAAGTGACGAGTGGAAAATCCAGGATTGGGGATGTGCAAAGATTTATTTGGTGGGGGGGAGGGGGGAAGGGAGTCAGCCTACCCCACGACAGAAGGGGGAGGAGTTGTACAGATCTCCTGTGCCGTTTTGTGCCAACACCACCTCTTTTATGAGTAAAGCACAAACAGTATGGGTGACTTATCAAGTCTCAGATATGAGAAAAGAGGAAATGATGTTAATAAGATGGTCCCAAGCATGGTTATCCATCCATGCTGAATTGTCAGATAAATCTATGTACAGAACTACCAATCCTTTTTGAAATATTCAGCATTTACTTCATTATTTTCTCCACATATCAACTTGGAGATATTCAAAGAGTAATTTGCTTTTACGGCTTGTTCCTCTATTTGGAAATTGAATGCTCACCATGAGATTTTGTTCATTCTCTCTGGTGTAAATGTACAATGAATGTTTGAACAGTGTGTGATGGATATTTCCTTCCCTCTCCCGTGATGACAGTGTCAGCCAATCACAGGAGTCCTTGGAGCCGGCCTATCCAAGCGACCTCGAAGAAAGCCTCCATCTACGCACCTTGGACCAGACCGACGCTGACGATGAAGAGGTGGTTGAACAGGTTAAGAACGGCTTTATTGTTGATAATATCCAGATATTTACTCCAGCATTTTGTGTCTATCTCTGGTGTAAAGCAGCATCTGCAGTTCCTTCCAACACATACCTGATAATATCCAAGCATTCTCCTCGAGCTGTCCTATGATCTATTTTGTTGATGATGGCTGTTCCGCTGTGGTAGTCCTGTGGTATTCACTGCAAGCTGAGAATGACTGAGCTGAATGCTTGAACAGCACTTTTGAGTCATCCAGCGGAGAAACCGGTCCTTTGGCCCAACTTGTCCAAGCCGACCAAGATGTCCCAACTCAGCCAGTTCTATTTTCCTTCAGTTGACCAGCAGAACAATTGGGTGCTTTGAGCTCCACTGCACAACATCTATGCTTTGGTTTAGTTTGGAGATACAGCATGGAAATAGGCCCACTGGGTCCACACTGAACACTGATCGCCTGTTCACACTCACTCTATGTTATCTCACTTTCTCATCCACTTTTTACACACCAGGAGCAATTTTACAGAGGTCAATTAACCTACAAACTTGCATGTCTTTAGGATGTGGGAGGAAACCAGAGCACCAGGAGGTCACAGGGAGAATGTGCAAACTCCACCCAGACAGCGCCCGAGGTCAGGATTGAACCCGGGTCTCTGGCGCTGTGAGGCACCAACTCTACCAGTTGCGCCACCGTGCCATCCCCCTTGCACTCCCTGGGTTATATTGAGGGAATGCTGTCCTTGTTGGATCAACACATTAGATGAGATTACACTATAAATGGAGATGTTATCTTCTCCCCTAGTTGAACCACAACAGATCTCACAAGGAAGAGTGGTTGAAGTGTCCCTGTGTCAGAGACAATGCTCAGGCCTTAAAAGGTTAATTCCTGGGATGGCGGGACTGTCATACGTTGAAAGAATGGAGCGACTGGGTTTGAATACACTGGAATTTGGAAGGATGAGAGGGTCTCTTATTGAAACATATAAGATTATTAATGGATTGGACACGCTAGAGGCAGGAAACATGTTCCCAATGTTGGGGGAGTCCAGAACCAGGGGCCACAGTTTAACAATAAGGGGTAGGCCATTTACGATGGAGATGCGGAAAAAACCTTTTCACCCAGAGTGTTGTGAATCTGTGGAATCCTCTGCCTCAGAAGACAGTGGAGGCCAATTCTCTGAATGATTTCAAGATAGAGTTAGATAGAGCTCCTAAATATAGCGGAGTCAAGGGACATGGGGAGAAGGCAGGAACGGGGTACTGATTGTGGGTGATCAGCCATGATCACAGTGAATGGCGGTGCTGGCTCGATTGACCAAAGGGCCTACTCCTGCACCTATTGTCTATTGTCTACCAACAGAACCAAAAAAAACCCATGAGGACTTGCATTGAAATTGATTGCGGTATTTCCTTGTTTAAGTAATTTATTGTTTACAAATTGCTGTGAAACTTCGCAAGTAGAATGTGCAGCTGCTACAATATACTGCATTTAGCGATATCTGCATTTAGCGATGTTGGCCTTCATAGCAAGAGGATTTGAGTATAGGAGCAGGGAGGTTCTACTGCAGTTGTACAGGGTCTTGGTGAGACCACACCTGGAGTATTGCGTACAGTTTTGGTCTCCAAATCTGAGGAAGGACATTATAGCCATAGAGGGAGTGCAGAGAAGGTTCACCAGACTGATTCCTGGGATGTCAGGACTTTCATATGAAGAAAGACTGGATAGACTTGGCTTATACTCGCTAGAATTTAGGAGATTGAGAGGGGATCTTATAGAAACGTACAAAATTCTTATGGGGTTGGACAGGCTAGATGCAGGAAGATTGTTCCCGATGTTGGGGAAGTCCAGGACAAGGGGTCACAGCTTAAGGATAAGGGGGAAATCCTTTAAGACCGAGATGAGGAAAAACCTTTTCACACAGAGAGTGGTGAATCTCTGGAACTCTCTGCCACAGAGGGTAGTTGAGGCCAGTTCATTGGCTATATTTAAGAGGGAGTTAGATGTGGCCCTTGTGGCTAAGGGGATCAGGGGGTATGGAGAGAAGGCCGGTACGGGATACTGAGTTGGATGATCAGCCATGATCATTTTGAATGGCGGTGCAGGCTCGAAGGGCCGAATGGCCTACTCCTGCACCTATTTTCTATGTATCTATGTATCTATCACCCAAGGATGAATGTATGCACGCAGGCCCTCTCCTATTATGTGTTGCAGTCAAATATACCAAGGTGCTACGCAGACCTGTTCCAAAACAGTTTTACACTGAGACACAAAGGCTTGATCAAAGCAGTGGCTTTAAGTTAAAGGAGAGAAGGGTTTAGGGAGGGAATTTGACAGTTTGAGGCTTAAACAGCTGAAGGCAGAGCTGCAAATAGTGGGATGATAATAATCAGGATGGCTCAGAACTGGAGGAATGTTGTAGGAGTGGGGAAGGGATGAAAAAGAATTGGAAAAAGTGAGTGACAATGTTGAAGTTTTGCTCTCTTTGTTACGTCTTCTTTGATTGAAGTATTTACAAAAAGAGACGGAGAGACATCATGGAAACGGGCCCTTTGGCCCACCGAATCCGCTCTGACCATCGTTTAATCCTATTTTATTCTCCCCACATTCCTGTCAACTCCACCCAGATCCTATCCCTCATCATCCATATTCTAGGGCCAATTCACAGCAGCCAATTAAAGCCCCTGTCCCACTTTCACGACCTAATTCACGACCTCTGCCGAGTTTGCCATTGACTCCTACTCGCAGCATGGTTCTCACAAGGTCGTCAGGAGATAGGTCGTAGGTAGGTCGTAGGTACTCGTGGCATCAAGTAGGTCGAGGCGTTTTTTCTAGCATGATGAAAAATGTCCACGAGTAAAAAAGGTCGTGAATTAGGTTGTGAAAGTGGGACAGGGGCTTAACCCCCTGGCCTGCACGTCTATGGGATGTGGGAAGAAACCAGAGCTCCCGATGGAAACCCACACTGTCAGAGGGAGAACGTGCAAACTCCACACAGACAAGTGCTGAGGTCAGGAACGAACATGGGTCCCTGACGCAGGAAGGCTGCAGCTCTAGCCCCTGCGCCATTGTGTTGCCCTTACACCACAGCATCGCCCAAAAGCACAAAACATGTCATCCCCCTCATTAACTGAATGCATTTCTCTATCACAAACCTCTTGATCTAACAGAGTTGGTTCTCTAACAGTCACTGAATTTATTGCATTGGTGACACCTAGTGGTTGAAACCCCGTTGCAGTAAAAGTCTGGTGAAATACCGGGACCATCCTGTGCAATTTCTTTCTTCAGATTACAACGTAACTTAGAATTCAGTGAATGTAGTGTGCAGGGTGATCGCTGGTCGACACGGACTCTGTGGGCCAAAGGGCCTGTTTCTGCACTGCATCTCTAAAGTCTCATTTGACTAGAATAACTAATTTGACTAGACTAGAATAAACCAGTTGAGGTTGAATCATTGATTTTTAAAGGTCTGGCATGACTTCCCTGATTTTTGTACTCTATTCCTCTTTCGATTGCTCAGAACGTGTGCATCTTTTTAACCACCTACCCAATCTGCCCTGCTGCTTCAAATGAATGACATATCCTCCTAGATCCCTTATTCTATATTGTTTCTCATTCTTCTTACCAGAATGCAAATCATTAAACTTAATCTGTTATTCCACAAAACATGTTCTCTTCGATAACACATAGTGTGTTTCTGATTCCATTTGAATTTTGCTCCTTCATGAATTCCCTGCACGGCCATTCCTCC
>JAXLNO010005132.1:0-167130 GCA_038087875.1 Malacoraja senta
TTTTCTAATCTGATTAAAGTCGCAATAGAGGCTAACAATTTGCTATGTTTCTTTGTGAAATAGAAATATGCAATTTAACCCCAAAAGTCCCAACATGGTCCTCAGAACAATCAAATAATCCATCGTTTGAAGATGCAAAAAACATAAAATATTGTTGAGAACATTCTCCTTTTCCAGGGATATGCTATGAAACGCGGGGAAGTCACGAAATTTGTAAATATATCTTAACTATCAATAGAATTCGACGTTATACTTTACTAATCTACACATCGCTCATTAGGAAATCGGAGGATTAAGGCAGCAAAAGGAGTCTGGACTGGCTCGTCAAAAGAAACGTTTTCTCGATTTAATCAGAGCAACACAATTATAACTGTCTTTATTGAAATTTCATTATTGGGCATACGGAAGTTCGCAGTTGTCCATCTTACTTAAAAGTCTGCACTTTGGATATATGTTGTGATAAACGTGGAAGCGGATCTAAAAGTAAAAAAAAATCATAGTTTTTTATTCCACAAGGTCGAAGCAAAATTATTTGAGTGACGTTAATACAAATTGCTGCAACGTGATTGGCTGATGTTGTTCACTGATGAAAGGGAATCGTCAATTTGTTTTATTTTACTTTCTCCTTTTCAGCTAACATAATGACAATATACATACTGTCGTGTGGAAAGTGTGGCCTTTCTAGATGCATCACGCGATATCTAATGTGGATGGCAGCAGCTGACCTTCTGGTTTTAATATTTAACGCTATTCTTTTTGAAATAAAAAATGCATATTTTCCTCATTCATTCCTCAATTACACTCCTATTTGCAGTCTTAACCTGGCCCTGCTTTATTTTTCTGTTGATTGTTCTGTTTGGCTGACTGTCACTTTCACGTTTGATCGACATATTGCTATATGTTATCAGAAGGTGCGAACAAGATACTGCACTCCAAAGATTGCATCAGTAGTTGTAATAACAGTTTGTTGCTTGAGCATTTTACAAAATATTCAAATCTACTTTATAAATGAACCGCGTGAAATAATTGACAATGTACCGTGGTCCTGTTTTGTAAAAGCATGCTTCTACACCTCACCGTTTTGGGCCGCATCCTTTTGGTTCGAAACCATCTTAACACCATTCGCGCCATTTGCGTTGATTCTCCTGCTCAATTCATTAACCATCAAACATATCATCATGGCTAATAGAGTGAGGAGAAAACTCCGAGGGAATAACAGTGAGAAGAACCAGGATGACCAAGAGGTGGAGAACCGAAGGAAATCAATCATTCTACTGATCGCAATATCTGGAACTTTTCTTCTGTTTTGGGTGGTACTCTTTGCCTGCTTCAAATGTGTACAGTTTACAGACACTCAGTTAATGGAAACAAATTACAATGACTCGTTCACCGTTGCAGAACAATTTGGATATACGTTAAGATGTTTAAGTACTTGCACAAACACATTCATTTACGCGGTTTCCAGAGAAAGTTCAGAGACGAGATAAAGAATGTGATCAAACGTCCTGTTCCCTTCCTGGATCGTCTCTTGAAATAAAATATATGTTATATATGTTATGTAATGTTACGCACATACTGAAGTTAACTTGTTCATTTCAGAAGTAGAAAGATAAATCTGCAGATATTTTTTCGTGGAGCTTACAATCGAATTCTAAAAGAATCTTGGTATTTCTTATGTTTCATCATATTGGATGCAACACAACATATCGGACTTGAAATAAATAAAAAATGAGAACAGTAAATATGTTACTTCAAAGCGCGTTAAACGCAACGCCTTATTCATCATTCTTCGAAAAGATCGTAGGATTTCTCGTGTAAGCACCGTATTTCGCCCACTGTTCGATCAATTGTACTTGAGTTTGGTTTATTGCCTAGCTGTGTAGTATTAACTGAGCTGATTGGATAGCATGCAAAACAAAGCTTTTCTCTCGACCTCGGTACACGTGACAATAGTAACTCAACCTAAACCTAAGAATAGTAAATAGACGTTTGGATATTATGCTCAAAACATTGATGAGGTAGCGTTTTGAGTATTATTTTCAGTTTTCATCAGCAGGCTCTTGGAAGGATGTTGCTTAGAAGGAGAGTGTGCCGTTGGGATTTACGATGATGTTGCCAGAACCCGGTGGGCTGTGCTAGAGGGGACGTTGAGCAGGCTGCAACTATATTCCCTGGAGCGCGGGAGGATACGGGGTGATCTTATAGAGGTATATAGGATCATGATGAGAAGCGATAAGGTGAGTGCACATAGCCTTTTACCTAGAGTAGGGTAATCAAGAACCAGTGGTTTAAGGTGAGAGGAGGGAAATAATCGGAACATGAAAGGCAATGTATACACACGGAGGGTATATGGAACTGGCTGTCAAAGTAGGTAGTTGAGAGAGGACCTAAATAGCATTTGAAAGAAAACTGCAAGATGGCGCCGGAGCGTGGCGACATTTCGCGTTCTGTCCCAGAATTGCAACCGTTGCACTCTTTTACCTGTGGTTATTATGTGTATAATTTGTTTGATTAGCACGCAAAACAAAGCGTTTCATTGATCCCGGTACACGGACAAAAATAAACTAAAATAAAGCAGCTTTGCATTGAATATATGTTAAGATTATTTCACCCTGGTTTCACCGAAGGCGAAGGACTTAGTGATACTATCCCGGAGAAAGCATTCGTGTGGCAGTTTATTTTATTTCGGGCATATATTATCCAAGTTATTTTTCCCCCGTGTGCTAGAGGGGACATGGATGCAGGTGAGAAAAACATCTTATATTTGTAATTCGCTTAAATATGTCCGCATTCAAACCGTCTAACTTTGCATAATGAGGTAGAACATTTATGGTAACACAATCCATATTTTACTATTGCCCTCGTATATTTCTTTATAGGGAGGTTTCACGGCAGTCGGGTCACGACCCCATGACCCGTACTGTTGCTACACTACGCCAAATGGATTACACGCGATGAACTGCAGGTAAGTATTTACCATTGTTTCCAGCGTAGCGGGCCCGTTAAAACCCGCCGAAATGGTCAATTTTCTGCGCTGTAAATAATTATGGAAATCGGGATAAGCGTGAGCGACATTTAGCCAACTTCAGAATTCAAAAAGTGAGGAGAAATGACAGTAGATTGAAGCGAGAGCTGAAAGGAACAACAACAGCCCAAGTGCTTGTCGAACATTGGCCGTTTGCTCACTGCATTTCATCAACTAAGGCATTATTTGTGGTTTTTCTTGATTCCTTTGGCATCTAAAAAGTTTCAGAAGGGATAAATCTGGCTGTAACATTTTAAAATCGCCCCTGGTTCTCGTGGGTTTTTACATACAAAAATAAAGCGCCTCTGAAGCAAAATTTACAACCAGATTTACCACTTCTGAGACTTTTTAGATACCAAAGAAATAAAAAATAAAAAAATGCCTTACCGTTAATGAAATGCAGCGAACAAACGCGATAAATCCCGATATTTTCATTTCCGATATCTGCACGGCCAATGTTCACCAAGCACTTTAGCTGTTGTTGTCCCTTCAGCTGTCGCTTCTCTTTACCTTCATTTCGCTTCACTTTTGGAATTCTGAAGTTGGGTACATGTCTGTCACACTTACCCCGACTTACACAATTTTTTACAGCGAAATAATTCAACATTTTGGCGGTTTTTAACAGGTAGGAAAGTACGTGTTTCTTGTATTAATAACATATACCGGAAGTGACGGATGTCTTCCAGATGGATTGAGCGGCTCCGTGCGTCAAGCCCTATGACACGGTGACCTTACGTGCAACACCCCTATACTTTCCACAAAAGAACACCACGGTTATTATTACACCTGAGAGGAGAACGTTGAATTGCAAATCGACCATATGCCCACTCTTGTCCCACTGAATTCATTTCCACGCACCTCGAATCCATTCTATTTATTGTTAAAGAAGGAACTGCAGATGCTAGGAAATGATCTACCTTCCATTCTATTCCTTCTGGTCCAATCTCTCCCGACCTCTGTCCAAGATAACTCACGCTCTTTGTCTGTAATGACTTCCGCTTTCCGAGCACCCGCTCCCTCATATTTACTTGGACGTTCAGTCACTCTACACCTCCATCCCCCACTAGGAAGGCCTCAACGCCGTCCGTATATTCCTGAGCACAGAACCCGCCAATTTTCCTCGACTAACATTCCCCTCTGCCCAGCGGAGCTGGTCCTCACTCTGAACAACTTCTCCTTCAACTCCTCCAACTTCCTCCAAATCAAAGGCGTCGCTATGGGCGCTCGAATGGGCCACAGCTATGCCTGCCTCTTTATAGGGTACGTTGAACAATCCCTGTTCAAAGCGTACATTGGCCTTATCCCCGAACTCTATCTCCGTTACATTGATGACTGCATGGATGCTACATCCTGCACCAATGCAGACCTTATGGACTTTATTAACTTCACCACAATTTTTTATCGTTCACTCAAATTCACTTGGACCATCTCAGACACCTCTCTCCCCTTTCTAGATCTCAACTTCTCCAACATAGGAGATAGACTACCGACTGACGTCCATTATAAACCTACTGACTCCCACAACTATCTAGACTACAATTATTCGCACACTTCTTCCTGCAAATACACCATCCCCTAGGAGTAAAACCAGAAACATATTGACGAGGTGAGAGAGCATATGTAGGCAAAGGAACGGAGTTAGTGTTTCGTCGGGGCTAAGGAATGGCTCTGCAGAACAGAACGGGTAAACACGTGATTAGGTACAGACGGAGTCAGGCTGTAAACACACGTGATGGCGGTGTTTGCTGAGAAAATGTGGTGAAATGTTACCAATCACTGTTGGTATATTCGGAGGAAATGCGAATGGAAAAACACGGATGGAGAAATTCATAAATTCATACGTTATAGCAGCAGAATTAGCCCATTCAGCCATCGAACTACTATGACATTCAATCATGGCTGATATATCTTTCCCTCTCTACCGCATTCTCCTGCCTCCTTCCCATAACCCCTGACCCTTACTATACAATAATCTGCCCATCTTCGACAAAAATCCATTGAACTGGTCTTCACAGCATTCTGTGGCAATGGATTCCACAGATTCACCACCGTCTGACTCAAGAAATTCATCCTCGTTTCCTTTTTAATTGGTAGAACGAAACCTTTAGTCTGAGGATATGACTCTCATCATAGACTCCCACCAGAGGAAATATCCTTCCACCTTCACTCTAACCAGGCCTTTCACTATTCGGTAGACCGGTAAGTTTTAATTAGGTCCCACTTCATCCTTCTCAACTCCAGCGAGTACAGGCCCAGTGCGGTCAAACGCTCATCAAACCTTAACCCAATTGTTCCTTGGATCATTTTCGTAAACCTCCTATGGATCCTCTCGAACGGCAGCACATCCTTCCACTGATATAATAATAATAATAATAATAATAATAAATTTTATTTATGGGCGCCTTTCAAAAGTCTCAAGGACACCTTACAAAGTTTAACAAAGTGTAGAAGCATGTAAGCGGAATGAAATAAATAGTAAAGACATCACAAGTACACAAATTAAAGCCAGAATTCAATCCCAAAACAAAAATCAATAAACACAATATGGAAGAGAGAGCAGCGGCTGCTAAAGCGTGCCAGCGTCCACTCTCCCCTCCGGCAGCCATCTTGGACACAAAATAAAATATCATTTACAGACAAAAATCACCCCCCCCCACAATGATTACCACTGTGGGGGAAGCCACAATGTCCAGTCCCCAACCCCAGTTCACCCACAGTCAGGCCTATTGAGGCCTCCACAGTTGCCTCTACGGAGGCCCGATGTTCCTGGCCGTTCCCGCCGGGTGCAGTTGTCCCGGCGTCGGGAGAGTCCTCGCAGCGGCTGGGCCACCTGGAGCGGCAGGTTTCCTACCGGAGTCCGTGGCACCTGAAGCCGACAAGGCCGCGCCGATTTGGAGCTCCGAGGCTCCCGATTTTAGAGTCGGCGCCGCCGCCCGCGGCTGGCCGCTCCGCAGTCCCGCAGCCCGGAGGTGTTGAGTTCGGCGGCCACACTCACCGGAGCTCCAGCGCGTCGATCCAGCGCGGCGACCCAGGCAAGGCATCGCCCGCTCTGCTCCGCGACAGCGCTCCAGCGCTGTGCCGCCACCGAAGCTGAAGGTGCTGGGCAGTCTCCCCCAGGAAACGCCGCTCCACGCCCGCTGGTAGGCCGCAAGGATGGGTCGACGGGGCAGCCCGGAGAAAAAGCTGCCTCACCGACCAGGTAGGGAACTAGAAAATAGTTTCCCCTTACCCCCCCCCACATTAAAAGTCAAAATTCCCCACGAGACAAAGACAAGAAAAACTAAAAACTAAGTAAAAAATTGAATTGAACGGACGGCTGCTGGTTAGCAGCCGTTCCCCAAGATAGCTCCTCCTCCTAAACCCAAAAACCGTGAACAATGCTCCAAATGTGATTTGACCTCAGCAAAACATCCCTGTTTTTATATTCTAGTTCTCTCTAAATAAATGCTAGAATTGTGGAGGCCCTGAATATAGGCCCCTCCTTGGGTCTACCCCGTCGGCACTTGAGGGACAGGGACAAGGGACTGCGCACAGGCTTCCTGTGTCTGCTCAGGGGGGTTTCTGGGAGTTTTTCTTCCCTTCGGTGTAACTCGTTGTGAGTGGATGCTCACAACCATCATTAAATAACATTTTAACCTGCTTGGCGTGTAGCCTTTTTGTGACCTCGTCCAGGACACTACATTGGTGACCCCGACGTTCATCACGCGTCGTGATGGACCAGAACGATGTACAACCCGGTCCCGCCGACCTCCACGCCGTCGCGCTGAAGCTCCCGACTTTGTGGACCGAAGAGCCTGATATTTGGTTTCAGCAGGCAGAGGCACAGTTTGCTCTGCGGGGTGTGACGGTGGATGAAACCAAGTACTGTTACGTCGTCAGCGCTCTTGACCAGGCGACTGCAAGGCGAGTAAAACCTTACCTCCCCCCGGCAGCTAACAAATATGCGGGCCTCAAGGCCCTGCTCATCAGGAGGTTTGGGCTTAGCGAGTCCGAGCGGGCAGCTCGGATTCTGCGCATGGACGGTCTCGATGACCGCCGGCCGTCGACACTCCTGGAGGATATGCTCGCCCTTATGGAAGACCACGAGCCCTGTATTTTGTTTAAACATGCCTACCTTCAGCAGCTCCCGCCCGACATCCGCCTGCAGCTCGCAGGCGATCCCTTCACAGACACGCAGGCGCTGGCCGAGCTCGCCGTCCAGCTGTGGATGTCGCGTCAGCGGGACCACGAAGCGCTGGCCGTCCGTCCCGTGGTGTAGGGAAGAGCAGAGCAGGTCGGGGCCTCTATCGACCGCGTCTCGGCAGCTTCCGGACGACCTCCGCCGCGAAATCCGGCCGCCATCGGTCACCCCAGCGCAGCATGTCGTTCTAGCACGGCCCACCGGAAGTTCCCTCCGACGCCAACAGAGGTCGCTGGTGGTCGGCCCAGCCAGAACCACCTCCTATACCACCAGACGCCGGCCGAGGTGGCTGGTGCTATTATCACAGACGCTGGGGAGCTGCAGCAAGGCAATGTCGCCCGTCCTGTGCGTTCCCGGGAAACGCAGGGGCCGGCCGTCAGTGATTCCTTCGGCGGCCGGCCATATTCATCGCTTGTCGCCTGGGATCGCCGCACCGAGAGTCGTTTCCTCGTGGACACCGGGGCGGAGTTGAGTGTGCTGCCTCCGTCCATCGCTGACATCCTTGCGGGCAAACGCGGCCCCTTCCTCACTGCGGTGAACGGGAGCCTTATTCGTACTTGGGGTCCGCACCATTTCCCTCAACTTCGGCCATAGCTGCTTTCCGTGGGAGTTTGTCATCACCGACGTTTCCCAGCCGTTGCGGGGCGCCGACTTCCTTCGAGCGCATTCAATTCTTGTGGATGTCAAGCAGCAGTGCCTGGTGCACTCCATCACGCTGGAGCCGGTCTCCCTCCGCGTTGGTGACCCGGTTGCACGACCTGATGACCCCCTGTCGTCCGTGGATGTGACTTTCGCACGCATCCTGGCGGATTTCCCGGATATCCTTGATCCCCACTTCCGCTCCTCTGCCCCCAAGCACGGGGTGGAGCACCACATTTCTACTACCGGCCCGCCGTGCACGCCCGGGTGCATCGTCCCGCGCCGGACAAGCTCGGTCTAGCTCGGGAGGAGTTCTGCCTGATGGAGTCGATGGGCATCGTGCGCCCCCCGATAGCCCTTGGGCGTGACCGCTCCACATGCTCCCCAAGGCGTGCGGGGGTTGTCGCCCATGTGGAGATTACCGTCGCCTGAATGATGCGACCGTCGCCGACAGGTACCCGGTCCCGCACATTCAGGTCTTCAATGCCCACATGGCCGCAGCATCGATATTCTCCAAGGTGGACCTCGTGCGAGGGTACAATCAGATTCCGGTCAACCCCGACGATATCCCTAAGACAGCAATTATTACACCGTTTGGGTTGTTAGAATTATTGCGGAAGCCGTTTGGTTTGGAGAACGCCGCGCAGGCCTTCCATCGGCTTATGCACTATGTGTGCCGTGGCCTGGACTTTGTATTAGTGTATTTGAAGGACATAATTGTGGCCAGCCGCTCGCAGCAGGAGCACTGCATCCACCTCCGCCAGCTGTGTTAGCGATTACGGGTTGGCTATCAACTCGTCCAAGAGCCGTTTCGGGGTGACGGCCACCGACTTCCTCGGCCACCACGTAACTCCACAAGGGGTGGTACCTCTGCCGGCCAGCATGGACGCCGTCCGCCGGTTCCCCGTCCGACCACCGTTAAGGGCCTGCAAGAATTCGTGGGGATGGTCGCATTTTATCACAGCTTCTTGTCGGCGGTAGCCAGAATCACGCGCCCACTTTTCGACCTCATTGCTGGTCATCGCAGGGAGGTCGAGTAGTCAGACGAAGCAGTTGCGTTGTTCGAGCATGCTGGGGCGACGATGCTCGTCCACCCATGGGAGGACGCCCCGACCTCCCTGACTGTGGACGCTTCTGAGGTGGCAGTTGGGGCAGTGCTGGAGCAGCTCGTTGACGGGTGCTGGCGGCCACTCGCCTTCTTCAGCAGGCACCTCAGTGGTGCTCAGCGCCGTTACAGCGCTCTCTACCATGAGCTCCTCGCCCTGTACCTCTCCGTACGCCACTTTCGGTACTTCCTAGAGGAGGAGGCCCTTCACTGTCTTCACGGATCACAAGCCGCTCACCTTCGCGTTTGCCAAGGTTTCAGACCCGTGGTCTGCGCGGCAGCAGAGGCAGTTGGCCTATGTGTTGGAGTACACCACCTCAATCCGCATCCTGGAGAGAAGTACAACAGGGTGGCCCACGCCTTATCGCGACCCGCAGTCCACGCCGTTCGCCAGGTGGCAGAGGGTATTGATTATTCCGTCCTGGCAATTGCACAGCTGGTGGACGACGAAATGGCCGCCTATCGTACGGCAGTTTCGGACCTGCTGTTGGGGGATGTTGTCTGTGGTCCTGGGGGCGCAACGCTGCTGTGCGATGTCTCCACTAGACTTCCGCGGGGTGTTCGAGGTGCTCCATGGGCTTGCGCATCCCTCCATCCGGGCGACAACGACCCTGGTAGCCTCCCGCTTCATGTGGCACATACTGCGCAAGCAGGTTGGTCATTGGGCATGCACCTGCATCTCGTGCCAGACCGACAAGTGTCAGCGACACTTGCTTGTGCCCTTGCAGTTGTTGCCATCCTTCGGCAGCGGTTCAACCACATTCACGCGGACATTGTGGGGCCACTAGTGCTGTCCCTGGGCATGACCAATCTCTTCCCCGTGGTGGAACGCTTTACCCGGTAGCCTGAAACCATTCCGCTGACTGACACCTCGACGGCCACTTGCGTTCGGGCCTTGGTGGTGCACTGGATCGCCCAGTTCGGGGAGCCGCTGGACATGACATCCGACCGGTGACCTCAGTTCACGTCGGAACTGTGGTCGGCCATGGCACGCCTCCTGGAGGTTCGTCTACACCACACGATGGCGTATCATCCGCAGGCGAACGGCCTTGTGGAGCGGTTTCACCACCTACTCCAGGCAACCATGAGTGCACGGCTCACTGACCCGGACTGTGTAGACGCTCTGCCGTGGGTTTTGCTGGGGATCCGCACCGCACCCAAAGAGGACGGCCTCATCCTCCGCCGAGTTGGTGTATGGGTCCCCGTTGACGGTGCCCGGGGATTTCATCCCGCCGGCATGGGATCATGTGGATCAGCCTTCGGACGCTCTGCAACGTCTTCGGCAGATGGTGGTCAAGCTGGCACCGGTGCCCACGTCTCGTCATGGGTCCTTCTGTCCGCATGTTCCCTCTGCTCTGGAGGACTGCCAGTTCGTCTTCCTGCCTAGGGATGCTCATCGGACAACCCTCCAGCGGCCGTACGAGGGTCCCTTCCTGGTCCTGGAACATGGATCGTCCACATTAGTCCTGGACATGCGGGTCGGCATGAGACTGTTTGGGTTGCGCGGATGAAGCCGGCGCAAGTTGACATTGATCGGCCGGTGCTGGCCGCGCGGCCCCGTCTGCGAGGGCGCCCTCCGTCTAGGGTACCTCCTCCAGTGGCTGCTCCATCCCCTCCACCTGTTGGTCGGTTGCCGATTCCTGTGCCGGGCATGGCGCGCACCGGGCTGCTCGCCTCGTGCGCCCTCCTGTCCGTTTCGTGCCTTCGGTTCTTGGGGGGGGGTCCTGTGGCGGTCCCTGGATATTAGGCCACGCATTGGGTCATCCCCCACGGCACTTGAGGGACAGGGACGTGGGACTGCCCACAGGCTTGCGGTTTCTGCCCAGGGGGTTTTCTGGGACTTTTCCTTCCCTTCGGTGGAACCCGTTGTGAGTGGATGCTCACAACCATCATTAAAGACCTTTGGACCTGCCTGGGGTCTAGCCTTGTTCTGACCGCGCCCAGGCCACTACAGAATTACATTTGCCTTCCTCACTGTGGAATCTACTTACAAATTACCTTTTGGCCACACTGCACCAACACTCCAAAGTTCCTTTGCTCCTCCTATTTCTGATTCTCTGCGAATTTAGAAAAACAGGTCTACACCTTTATTCCCAATACCAAAGTGCATGCCTCCACACTTTGCTACGTGGTATTCCACTTGTCACTTCTTTGTCCAAACTTCCAACCTGCCCAAGTCCTTATGCAGAGTCCCTGCTTTCTCTGCACTCTGCCCGCCACCTCCTATATAACATTGATAACAAACTTGAAGATTGGGGGCACCAGCACCGACCACTGTGGAACACCGCTAGTCAATTGCACCCAACCAGAAAGCAGCCTCCTTTATTGCCACTCTTTGCTTTCTGCCAACCAGCAAATTCGCTATCTATGCTGGTATCTTCCCTCTGATACCATGAGCTCTCATCTTCTTTAGCGGCCTCTGGAGAATGGCTTGAATGGTAGGAGCTGATCTGCAGGGTGTGCACGTTTGACGCAATTATATAGGAGATTAAAGACACCATTGTTCTCCACTCATTTACCAATTACACTATGATTTACATTCTTCATCTCGTACTGCTTTGCGTTTTGTTTGATTGCTCTGTGTGGCCAACGGTGGCTTTCACGTTTGTTTGGTTTGTTGCCATTTATTAACTGCCATTGCAAAAAAAAGCATTGAACTAAAACAAAAGTAAGGTTACTAGTGAATTGGTTGCGTGATCGACAATGGCCAATTGAGCAGCACATTAAAATAAGGCAAAACGTGGCGGAGAGGCCATGTTGGGAGAGAGGCTGTGTGTAGGTGAAGTGTGCATGGGGTATGCGGCTGGAGTCTTCGGCGAAGAGATTGAGTCAAGGAGGATAATACCAGGGCGCATAGGAGAATAAGGTATAATCTGCTCTTGTGAGTGCGTTTTGCGATTTTTGGTATTTCTTGGTTCAGTGTAGTGATGTTGGCAGATAAATTGGTACAAGGCTCCTCCTGCAGGATGTGGCAAGTTGGGAAAACGCTGATGCCTGATGTCTACACCTGTGGAAATTATGTCCGTGTGTAGCATGTAAAGGCCGAGTTAAGGAACTGGAGCTGCAGCTGGATGAGCGCAGATCTACGGGCAAAAATATGTGCCTCTGGGATGAGACGGTTGGTGATGTAATCACGCCAAAGATCCAGGAAGATAGAAGGTGGCTGACTACGTGGAAGGCAAAAAGACAGGAAGTGCAGGTGACTCCTGTGGCCACCCCGTCAATACAGGCACACGCTTTTGGATGCTGGTGGGGGATGATACGTAAGGATAGCGCAGTGGTACCAGGCAGGGCTGTATCACCGGGCCTGCGTCTGTGGAATAGCAGGAGAGGGTAATGTCAGGTAGAACCATAGTTGTAGGTCACACTGCAGATAGCGGTACAGTCAGGAGACTCTGTGGCTGTAGTCAAGACTCCAGGGTGGCGTGTGGCCTCCCTGGGTTAATTATACGCATTTTCATGCGAGAGGCCTGGTGGGTAAGGCAGTTGAACGCGAAGCATGGATAGGTCCGTGCGACTGGGACTTTGTACCCATTACAGAAACTCGTTTAAGAGAGGGACAGGACTGGCAGCTTAATGTACCAGGGTACAGATGCTAGAAAAGAGAAAGATGTGGGGGGTAAAATACGTGTTTCTGTTGCTTTCTTGATTAATGAAGATGTCACGGCAGTATTCAGAGATGACATAACTGATGCTTTGTCCAATGAGAGGAGCTGAGAAAATGGGAAGGGATGATCACCTTGTTGGGAGAGTTAGGAGTGTACAACAGCCCCAAATAGATGACGGTGATATATGGATTTCAACAAGGCATTTGTTAAAGGTCCACATGGTAAGCTGATCTGGAAGTATGGATAGCATGGGATCCAGGAATAACTAGCCGACTGATAGAATGTACACAGAAATGCTGGAGAAACTCAGCGGGTGCAGCAGCATCTATGGAGCGAAGGAAATAGGCTATTTCCTTCGCTCCATAGATGCTGCTGCACCCGCTGGGTTTCCCCAGCATTTTTGTGTACCTTCTATTTTCCAGCATCTGCAGATCCATCTTAAACACGACTGTATAGAAAGTTGGCTTCATGCACGAAAGCAGAAGATGATTCCAGATAGTGTTTTCCCGAAGTTCAGGCTTGTGCATAATGATGTCCCTCATCAAATCCTAAATGGCTTATTGTAGATAAAAATCCCTTATTCTTAAACTGTCACCCTGGTTCTAGACTCCCCCAACATCGGGAACATTTTTCGTGCATCAACCCTGTCCAATCCTCTGAGAATGTTATATGTTTCTATGATCCCTTCTCATTCTTCTAATTTCCAGCTGATACAAACGCAGTAGACCCATTCTTTCATCATCCGTCAGTTCCGCCATCCCGGGAATTAACCTGGTGAACCTACGCTGCACTCCATCAATAGCAATAATATCCTTCCTTAAATTTGGAGACCAAAATTGCACACAATAATCCAGATGCGGTCTCACCAGGGCTCTGTACAACTGCAGTAGGCCCTCCTTGCTCCTAAACTCAAATCCGCTCGCAATGAAGCCCAACATGACATTGTGTTCCTTCACAGCCTGCTGTGCCTGCATGCTTAGTTTCAGTGACTGATGTACAATCACACCCAGGTCTCGTTGCACCTCCCCTTCTACTAATCTAACACCATTTAGATCATAATCTGCCTTCCTGCTCTTGCCACCAAAGTGGATAACGTCACATTTATCCGCATTCTACTGCATCTGCCATGCTTCTGCCCACAAAACCAGCCTGTCCAAGTCATCTTGCAGCCTCATAGCATCCTCCTCGCAGCTCACACTGCCAACCAGCTTGGTGTCATCCGCATATATAGAGATGTTACATTTAATTCGCTCGTCTAAATCGTTGATATATATTGTAAACAACTGGGGTCCCAGCACGGAGACTTGCGGCAACCCGCGTCACCGCCTGCCATTCTGAAGAGGACCCGTTAACTCTCACTCTTTGCTTCCTGTCTGCTAACCAGTTTTCTGTCCATGTCAATACTCTACCCCCAATACCATGTGCTGGCATTTTGCACACTAATCTCTTGTGTGGGACCTTGTCAAAGCCTTTGGAAAGTCCAAATACACCACATCCACTGGCTCTCACTTATCCATTCTATTTGCTACATCCTCAAAAAAATCCAAATGATTAGTCAGGTCCTTGGGATTTATCTGCCTTCAGTCCCAACAGTTTACCAAACACAATTTTCTGACTAATGTGGATTCTCATCAGTTCCTCTCTCCCACTCGCTCGTCGGTCCCCAGGTATTTCTGGGAGATTGATTATGTCTTCCTTAGTGAAGACATAACCAAAGTACTCGTTTAACTGTTCTGCCATTTCCTTGTTTCACAATATCAATTCACCTGTCTCTGACTGTAAGGCACCAACATTCGTCTTCACTAATCTTTTCCTTTTTACATACCTGAAGAAACTTTTACAATCCGTTTTTATAAGCTTTCTTTCATGCTCCTTTTGTCCTCTTAATTAACCCCTTTGTCCTCTGTTGATTTCATGCTGTTCCTGCCTGGAAACAATCGCAATTCACGCTGACAGACTTGAGAATCGATCCCTCAACGAAACGATACTTAATGTCAGAAAACCCATTTCCTCAAAGTAATTTATTTCACGTCAAAAGATTCATTCTACGTGGTTGCCGATTTGTACAGACATTACAGTCAGAAACAGGTGAATTGATCATGGGGAACAAGGACATGGCAGACCAATTGAATAACTACTTTGGTTCTGTCTTCAATAAGGAAGACATGAATAATCTGCCGGAAATAGCAGGGGAACGGGGGTCAAATGAGATGGAGGAACTGAGTGAAATACACGTTAGCCGGGAAGTGGTGTTAGGTAAATTGAATGGATTAAAGGCCGATAAATCCCCAGGGTCAGATAGACTGCATCCCAGAGTACTTAAAGAAGTAGCCCCAGAAATAGTGGATGCATTAGAGATAATTTTTCAAAACTCTTGAGATTCTGGAGTAGTTCCTGAGGATTGGAGGGTAGCTAATGTAACCCCACTTTTTAAAAAGGGAGAGAGAAAACGGGGAATTACAGACCAGTAAGTCTAACATCGGTAGTGGGGAAACTGCTAGAGTCAGTTATTAAAGATAGAACAGCAGCACATTTGGAAAATGGTGAAATCATTGGACAAAGTCAGCATGGATTTATGAAAGGTAAATCATGTCTGACGAATCTTATAGAATTTTTCGAGGATGTAACTAGTGGGGTGGATAAGGGAGAACCAGTGGATTTGTTATATCTGGACTTTCAGAAGGCTTTCGGCAAGGTCCCACATAAGAGATTAGTATGCAAACACAAAGCACACGGTATTGGGGGTTCAGTATTGATGTGGATAGAGAGCTGGCTGGCAGACAGGAAGCAAAGAGTTGGAGTAAACGGGTCCTTTTCACAATGGCAGGCAGTGACTAGTGGGGTACCGCAAGGCTCGGTGCTGGGACCCCAGCTATTTACAGTATATATTAATGATTTGGACGAGGGAATTGAATGCAACATCTCCAAGTTTGCGGATGACACGAAGGTGGGGGCAGTGTTAGCTGTGAGGAGATGCTAGGAGACTGCAAGGTGACTTGGATAGGTTGGGTGAGTGGGCAAATGCATGGCAGATGCAGTATAATGTGGATAAATGTGAGGTTATCCACTTTGGTGGCAAAAACAGGAAAGTAGACTATTATCTGAATGGTGGCCGATTAGGAAAAGGGGAGGTGCAACGAGATATGGCTGTCATGGTACACCAGTCATTGAAAGCAGGCATGCAGGTGCAGCAGGCAGTGAAGAAAGGAAATGGTATGTTAGCATTCATAGCAAAATGATTTTAGTATAGCAGGGAGGTTCTACTACAGTTGTACAGGGTCTTGGTTAAACCACACCTGTAGTATTGCCTGCAGTTTTGATCTCCTAATCTGAGGAAATACTTTCTTGCCATAGAGGGAATACAGAGAGGGTTCACCAGACTGATTCCTGGGATGTCAGGACTTTCATATGAAGAAAGACTGGATAGACTCGGCTTGTACTCGCTAGAATTAAGAAGATTGAGCGGGGATCTTATAGAAAATTACAACATTCTTAAGGGGTTGGACAGGCTAGATGCAGGAAGATTGTTCCCGATGTTGGGGAAGTCCAGAACAAACGGTCACAGTTTAAGGATAAAGTATTTTAGGACCGAGATGAAAAAATATTTTTTCATACGGTATTGGAGAATACCCCCAAAAGTAATCCACTAATTTTAGTATATGCAGTGTGTGATCAGTTTGTACATTTTGAGGCTCCTGGGCCTGCATATCGGACGAACAATTGAAATTAATTTAACGTTACATAAATTGTTTTGTGATCTACACCCATTTAACCTAATAATTAATATCAGTGGGCATTTCATCATATTCTTCAATTCTTCTCCAAACCTCCTTTGTGAAGGCAGCGTAAATGAAGGTATTTGTGCACGTACTTAAAAATCTTAGTTGGTACCCAATTTCTTCCACAATGGTAAATGGGCCATTGTCCCCGGCTTCCATCAATTCATTATCGGAATGAATGTTGAGACGAAGCAAGCAAAATTTTCCAGCCATAACAGAATAGAACTGACTGATATTACGAGCTGTAAAATAATTGATTTCCATCAGTTCTCAATTTCATGGTCGGCTTGACCGTTCCCATTATTATTTCCTCGGAGTTTGCTTCTGACTCTGTTCGCCACTATAATATGCATTATGTTTAAGACATTGAACACGAGGATCAAGGCAAATGGTATCACTGGGGTTAAAATGATCTCAGACATGAAATATGCATTCCAAATAGGCGGGGTGTAAAAGCTTGGTCTTATACAACAGAACCAAGCGACACCGTCAATTATTTCTCCAGCTTCAAATACGAAGAAGACTGGAATATTTTGCAAAACGCACAAGAAGCAAACCACTGTTATAACCCTTGTTGCATTTTTCTCCATGCAATATTTTGCGCGTAATGACTGGTAACAAATTGCAACTAATCGATCAAATGTGAAGGCCACAGTTAGCCAGACAGAGCCATCAATGGCAACATAAATCATGGCCATATTAAGACGGCAAATTGGAGTAATATTGAGAAACGCATGAGGAACATATGTCTCCTTCATCTCGAAAAGAAGCGCGCCAACTATCAAGTGCATGAGACCACCTGCGACCATCCATACCAGATATTTCGTGATGCATCTTGAGAGTACACACTTTCCAGAGGACATGATGAAAATTGCCAATAAATTAGCTAGAAATAAAGAAATAAAATTGGTTTTAAAGTTCATCTTAAGAAGGGATGAATAGCAGTTAAATCATATCTCTAAATCTCTAAACCAATGTGCAGTATCTGTTTTGATTAGTGATACAGCGCGGAAACAGGTCCTTCGTCCCACCGAGTCCACGCCGACAACCGAGCCCTGCACATCAACAGTGCCCTACACAAACTAGGGACAATTAGTTGTCGCTCATGCATCCAGCAACAAAAACAAATGACCGTAGAATTATTATAAAATTAAGGGTTTCCCACAGTTGCCTTAGAGATCAAGATACCATTCAGAGCTACGTACTTCTTTCATACAAAAAGCAGCGCAACCGTGCATTTGTTTTGCAAGGATACACTGCGGCCTATGTTGTTCATTTCGACCTGAACTTTGGTAATTACGTCGCTCCAATGCGATTCAGTTGCTTCGCTGTATAAAGAGCATTTCTTTCGCGTTGATATCTTTGTTCAAATTTGTGTTGTGGCAGGTTTGCAGGCGAATTTCGGATTCGAAGAATACGAGATCAATAAAAAACAACACAATAATCTGCAGCCTACGGACAGTCAGTTGTAAATCACACATTGTGTTAAACATTGTCCCCGGTGTGTTCTCTGGGTACAAGAAAACGGCATCTACACGTGGGAAACTCGTGTAATACAAATAAAGGCATCTACACGTGGGAAACCCGTGTAATACAAATAAAGGCATATACATTATTCTCGCGTTATCTTATTTTGGAAAATATTTACTATTTACTATATTTACTATTAATAAATAAATAATATTTACTAGTTGGCATTTCCGTTGATGTCTTGGACAACTGATCCAAAAACGTTGCTTCTCGGCACTGTTCAGTTCTTGCCTATATTTACCCAGGTTTACTGCATACATAAAATTGTTTGTGCAAGCACTCAAATACTTCAATAACGAAATTTCCCAACAAAGACGAAGGAATCCTGACAATATATGTATAGGATAATAATCGTCGATTGGTTGAAACAGGCATCACCAAAGAAATTTAACGTCAGCAGAATCTAATACTGTCATTTATTACAGGCATATAGGTATTAGGCGGCCTCCATTTTCAATATCTGCAATAAATATTTGCTGTGCTGTTTCTTAGAGACCCCTTTTATTCCATTATATTTCAAACTTTTCCCTTTATTGGATATTTAAGACGGAAAATCAAAATGAAGCAAATCGGGTTGAGGATGTTTACAGCCATAACATGCTCGCCATGCAAGTAAGACATAGAAACCTGGTTTTCCACCGAAGACCAAAGTCACTTTATTAATTTTTTCTGGAAGTTGCTGCTCCAAATCGATAATCGTATACATGAGTATGGCCAAGGAATACATCACTGTTATAATCTCTGAAATAATCTTACTGTCTTGCAAACATTTGCACGCAAACTTTAATAATGACTTGAAAAACAGAGTTAATGAAGATAAGACCGCCAGTTAGTTCGGCAAATATATCGGTCGCAGTAAATAGTGGAGCCTGATGAAAAAGAATGCAAATAGAAGCCTCATTCTGTGAGGTGTTCCTGTGCCAGGGCAGTGCAGAACAAGTAAAGCTTTTGAAGAAACCACAAATTCAACGATAGAAAATACATAAACTGTAAAATAGAAAAAAATATTGCAATTATTTTCTACGGTGAGAATATGCCGGTTCAATTTTCCTTGAATTACTTTTCGTTGACTGCACCGTACGTCTTTAGTTTCGCTTAAATCTTTCAAACAAGTTTTAAATAAGACTATTGGCAATTTGTCAGCCGACATTGTGTCGTATCAAGTTGAAACTATTTTTTTCAGCATGAACACAGAGGTTTTTTTAATTGAAAATGACACGATTGATTTATTTAGGAATCGGAATACTTTATTGTTACACGTGACTAGGCTCGGTGATATTTTAAAATATCTTACCGGTGCCACATAGCATTTTACTGCTACCTTTCAAGATGCGAAACAATTGTGGTGTCATGGCAATGGAATACTGTCCTAAAATACGTGGGCAATTTTGGATTCTGAAGTGCAGAAGGATTTATTATTTAGTATTTTTATGAGGCAAATTCACTCATCGAATCTGATTCAACGCCCAGTGCGTTCGCTTCCACAAATCTAATTGCCTGCGTTTCAAGAAATACCTCATTGCCTCAGTTCTCAGCGTTATTTCCCTGTTGATACTGTGACCTCTGTTTAAAACACCGCATTCTCGTTGCACTCATATTGACGAGCACTGCAAATATTTGGTAAGATTCAATTGGATCTGATATGTGCATTCTAAACTAGGGAGAACACAGGTCTAGGTACGCACACAATCTCTAAAACCTCGCAAGCGAAAGTTTTACAGCGGCAAGTACATTATTTCTGAAGTTTGCATTGCATTTCCTCCGTCAACTCATTGCTGAAGTGATAACGTCGGGAATAATGGAGATCCCTGACAATTTTTACCCTGAGAAGGACGTGCAAATATTTTTAGCCTGGCGTTCTTGCTTTGTTGCCTTCCCATATATAAGGCTAATGTTCTATGCTTTGATCATTTGATCAGCTCCCACTAATGGTTTACCACCCATCTTGGCGTCTTCCAATGTTTATATTAATGATAATGTACTTGAAATTAAGCAACACACAACGTGCTGGAGAAACTCAGCGGGTCAGGCAGAGTTTGTGGAGGCAATTACTTTCGGGTCGAGACCCTTCATCAAACGGAAGAAGAGACCCGGCGTAAAACATTGTCTGTCTATTCCCTTCATGGATTGTCCATCACCCGTTCAGTTCCCCCTGCACTTTGTGTTTTGCTCAAGATTTCAGAACCTATCAGCGAACAACGATGAATATCGTTAAGTGTAACCGGATTATGAAGTCCACTATTGGCAGGCGAAGTGCTATCATGCCCATTATTTCAACGGATCACAGTTAATTAGATGTTTGTGAATGGCAGAGCATGGGTACAACCTTCTAGCTGTTAGAACGATTGCATGTCCAGTTACAGAAGCATCTTCTCGATTTCTGTGATATGTGCAATACGTGGAGCAAATTAGCCATTTACGATCATTTGAACAGTTGCCAAGATGTAATGTCCACTCAACAGCTATAAAGCACCCCCTTCCACCACTATAAAAATGGTCGGTTTGAACAATAATGGATCGCACCCTTCTAACGATGATTATAACATGATAAGGGAGTGTTTCATACTTTTTATTCCAATGACGATCCTCTGCCCTGGTCATTACACAAGAGGAAGGTAAATGTATGATGAATTGTAATGTCTGTTGCTCAACGTCAAACATTATTACCACTTATATCTTTGACATGTATGCTAGCAGCGCAAAGGCTGCAAAAACCTGTTCACGGCGACTCTGCATTTCAATCCGGACCTCTGCACGAGATGTTGCCTGCCCTGCACACGTACCCCTGCAGACAGAGGCGTTACATTCCGGATGCTGCCTCCTTCTTTCGATTGATAATTTATTGGCAAGTAACACTTATTTCAACAACAGGAAGGAATTTCGGTTTAATTGTAATACGTAATGCATACGGCCCTGATCTGCGATTGATTGTACAGACTAATAACTATTTTGAAATGATTTCCAAATATATCTTTCCACGTTATTATAAGAACACAACGTGGCGAAATGGTTATGTGAAACTAACCATGGACGTGGAAAATAGGGCCACTGCAATATTGTAATGTAAAAGGATCGTCAAATCATTGCAACAGTACATTTACTGATAAACTAATCTTTCAAAAATGATGGCGGACTGCAGGAGTGGGGCGCCGTGTGTATGGCTGCTCTGCCTGCAGTCCGTCCTTTCACCCTTTTCTATTTTTATTTTTAGTCCTGTTACAACAAAATGTTTGTTGGAGGTCTTCTTTTATGTGGTGAGTGGGGGGAGGGGGAGGGGGAAACTTTATTTCCTAGTCCCTACATGGTCGGAGAGGCGGCTTCTCTCCGAGCTGCTTCTTCGCCCCTTTCTCGCGGCCTACCATCGGACTGGAGTCGCGTTTCCTCTCGGGATCGGCCGGGACAACAGCTTCGGCGGGGACACAGCGCTGGGACACCAACACGGAGCGGGCGATGCCTTACCGGGTCGCCGTGCGGTAAGCTCCGGAGTGCTGAGACCGCCGACTCCAACATTTGGAGGAGCTGTGGGTGCGGGCGTCCAGCCGCGGGCGGCGCTGGATTTAAAATACCGCGGAGCCTTGGATTCGAGATCGCCAGAGTCGGAGCTCCAGCCAGCGCGGCCTGAGGACTTCGGGTGCCGCAGTCTCCGGGGAGGAAGCGGCCGCTACAGACATTTCCAAGCCGCTGAGGAGTGTTCACCCGACGCCGGAGTTCCATCTTCCCGTCAAGAGGGCCTGAAAGCATCGGACTGGCTGCGGGGGCACAAATAGGCCCCGACCTGGGGTGATCACAGAGGAAGAGGACTGAACTTTTTGATGCCTTTCCCCACAGTGCAAAATTTTGATTCTGTTGTGGGGGGACGTTCATGTTGAATTCAATAATGTGTTGTGTCATTTTTCTCTTTTTTTTAATTTTCCTATGGATGTACGGAAACATAATTATTTGTTTCTATGTAAAGCACTTTGGTTTCAACGCGAGTTGATTTAAACGGGCTATACAAATAAAATGTACTAACTTACTTACTTACTTACTTTCTGTTGGTCAAATACGTCGACGAAAATATCGCTGAATTCACTTAAATTGTTCCGCTCAATTACAACGCCAAACGATGCGTATCACGAAACCGAGCGGGGCATGGGAATTGCATAAAGATTTAAATGCTGAAGATCTATTTACATACGCAGAGGTTGCGGGAGAGTGAGGATGACATTTGGTCATTGGAGTCCATCCATAGCATGATACGGCAACAAAAAAATCCACAAGCGTCAGAATACTCAGAAACAAATAGTTTAACCGCACCGCAGGTAATCTCTATTTATTTACCGTGATGTGGAGTTGTACCCAGAGAATCCGGGAAGGGTAGCTAATATTATTGAGATGACCATGAGAACGCGTGTCGGAATCATCAGATAAAGAACAGACAAACGTTTGGTCGAGTAACATCGCAGTTTTAATTAAATTAAGTATGTATCACCCAGGGTAAGTGCACAGGATGTTGAAGACCGGTTCGTATAGATTCGGCTCGTTATCTCGCTTACAGTATTACTAAGATTGAAAACTCCGTCCTCTCAAGTGGAAAGCGGAAATTGGAATGTTTTATAAGCGAAATAAGCTGGTCCCATATACCGACGTTTGGCCCATATACAGTATTTCTAATAACCATTAACATACATGTCCAGGTATTTTTAAACGTTTTAGCTGTAACCTTTGAAATTTCGTTCCGATACCATCACACTCAGTGCCAACATTTATATACAGTAGAATGCTTTTGGAGATAACAGCAGACCAGCCCCCTGCACAACCTATCATTGGAGTGCGGATGCGATTACAATATAAATTTGTAAGTGACCTCGAAACTACTCAAACTAAAAAGAATCCAGCTGTAAACATGCGAATATGAGTTTAGAAAGGATTGGTAAAAAATAGGAACATGGTCCTCATGGTCTAGTAAACTTTCTCTTGATTGAACCCGATTTTATTTTTTTTACTCTTCAGGTACAAATATATACCCGACTCGATTTAGCTTTTGAATATCATAGCTCTTAATAAGGCTGCATGCAGGGCAGCATTGGTTCGAACGTCTCAATGCGGTTGGCAGTGGTATTTGATAGTTTTTCATTTAAATCATGAGAACTGAAGGGAATGTAAAGATGCATGATCGAAAACATGCGGCTCCAGGGCGGTGTATTTCATTATTTTAGACACGTTTATGAAGTTCTACATCTCTTTTACAGCAAATGTGGTGGCAATCGTCATCCTATCTTCTGGAAGGTGTGGGCTATCTAAATGTATCACCGAATACCTGGTATAAATGGAAGCAGCCGACCTCATGGTCTTGGTAATACATGTAATGGTGAATGAACTCAAAGAGGCATATTTTCAATATTCGTTCTTCAATTACACACCTATTTGTAGTTTGATTGTTCTACTCGTATATATTACGCTTGATTGCTCTGTCTGGCTAACTGTCGCTTTTACATTTGACCGATTTGCTGCTATTTGTTGGCAGTCGTTACGAACAAGTTATTGCACCCGTAAGTTTGCATCGAAAGCTATAGCAGTGGTTAGTTTGTTAAGTACTTTGGAAAATATTCCAATCTACTTTATATTCGAACCTCGAGAAATAAGTAACCAGACGCCTTGGGCGTGATATGTAAAATCAAGCTTCTATACCGCACCAGCTTGGGTCGTTTTTATAATGGTTCGAAATTATTTTAACCCCGTTTGCACCATATGTGTTGATTTTTCTGCTCAACTCCTTGACCACAAAGAATATTGTACAGGCCAACAGAGTCGAGAGTTGCGAGAATGATCAAGAGGCAGATAACATAAGGAAATCGATTATTTTACTGATTGCAATATCTGCCAATTTTATTCTCTTGTAGATGGTAAATCTTGTGTGGTTCATCTGTGTGCAGTTTACAAACACCGAGTTTTGGGTCTCAGATCCCACCGATCCCTTCACCATTACGGAAACGTATGGTTATATGCTAAGATGTTTGTGTGCTTGCACAAACACCTTCATTTATGCTGTATCTCAGAAACATTTCAGAGAGGAACTCAAGAGTATGATTAAACACCCTAGATTACTCATTGGCAATTTATTCAAACGCAATATGATGGTTTAGCTGTAAACATATGTAGACAAAGAAGGATTAATGAAAGTTGCTTATTTGATTTGAACATGTATATCCGTAAAATCAATAGCACGTCATGGCATAATATCACTAAACTTGATATTAACCCTAATTATGTAGCTATTATCTTAATTTATCAACTACCAGAGCAAAACGATTTTTGTTCAGATTCAAATATTGTAACTGAACCAAACACACCTGGTTCATCCAACTGTTAAAGCCAATAATAGACAACAAAATTGCTCATAAACAAGACATGAAGATCCTAATTTTAAACGAACACACCTTCGGTTTGAGCGTCTTTCATCTGGTTCAGAACGCGGTTTACATCTACGCGATGCAGCTGACGCAAACAGGGAAGCGACATAGAGAATGAAAGAAAGAAATATATATTTTCCGACAGACCCCAACAATGACTGGCATTTCGAAATGTGTCGTTGGCATCTCACAGGCAGTGAAGGAGAGATGTTGATCGTAGGTGCTTTGCCCGTGTGCGGACGTGGCGCCGACGGACGAAAAGCCGAAGCAAAGAAGTCGAAGCCAAAGAACCGAATGGAAACGAGGCCGAAACGCCAAAAAACCGAAAGAGTACGAAGACGAAACGCCAACTAACCGAAGGGATGGGACGCCTGAATGCAAACTAACCGAAAGGGCGGGACGCCTAAAAGCCAACTAAACGAAAAGCTGCGTCTTATAAAAGCAAACTCACCGAATGGCCGCTCTGTCGAAACGCCACCTACACGAAAGGCAGCGTCGCCTACAAGCCGACGAACCGATTGCCGCTCAACGTAAAAGTCCAATAACGGACATGACGTTGCGGGGGCGGGACTTGTCAGCGATTGGTCCAGACCCCCGCGTCCATCACATCACTGTGGAGGGATGAACGTTGTCTCACACCTCCGCTCCGCCCGACCCACAGCCCGCGGAGGGTGGCCGTGGGAGAGTGGGGGCTGTTCAGAGGGATGCGCACCTTCGGCCGCATTCACCTTGGTGCTTGGGTTCAGATTGTCCAGTCACCTATGGCTTGTGTGGGGAAATGACCCCCACGCTCCAGTCTCCCCCTTCCTTCTCCCCTCATCTCTCTCTCCCCCTCTCTCTCTCCCTTCTCGCTCTCTCCCTTCTCTCTCTCCTCCTCTCTACTTCTCTCTCTCATCCTCTCTCACCGCTCTTCTCTCTCTCCTCCTCTCTCTCCCCTCTTCTCTCTCTCCTCTTCTCTCTCTCCTCCTCTCTCTCCGCTCTTCTCTCTCTACCTCTCTCTCCGCCTCTCTCCCCTCTCTCCCTTCTCTCTCACCCCCTTCTCTCTCTCCTCCTCTCTCTTCCCCTCCTCTCTCTCTCTCATTTATCTCTCTCTTCTCTCTTTCTCTCCCTTTCTCTCTCTTCCCCTTCACTCTCTCCTCCGTCTCCACCGGCGGGAGCGTTGGCCCACCCAGAGTCACTGACCGCGATGCACCGCCATCGGAACCCAACACCCACACCAGGGTGACCCCCCCTCCGACCCCCGGACCCCGACACCCACACCGGGTGATTGACCCCCTCCCAGGCCGTGGGGACAGACGGCTCGTGGCAGAGTAAATCGCTCTGAAAACATGGGACACACACGCATTCCCTGGCGGGTCGATGTCAAGTCTGCATGACAACGAACAATTTTATCTCCCCCCACCCCTCCCCCTTTGACAACAAGAAGCACGTCTCGTTGCTTGCGGAACGCACAAGCTCTCACGCACAAAACAAGCAGCATCTCTGGAGAGACGGAATGGGTGGCGCTTCAGGTCGAGACTCTTCAGACACAGTCTGCAGGTCTGAAGAATGGTCTCGGCACGAAACTTCCCCCATTCCTTTTCTGTGTAGGAGGACGCTCCCGCCGGTGCAGACGGAGAAGAGATGGAATGGGGGAGAGAGAAGGGGGAGAGAAAGAGAGAAGTGGAGAGAGGGAATGGAGAGAGAGGGGAGAGAGAGGGGCGGGGAGGGGAGAGAGAGAGAGGAGGAGAGAGATAAGGGGAAGTGAGAGAAGGTGGGGAGAAACAAAGGGGAGAGAGAGAAAGGAGAGAGAGGGGGGGGAGTGAGAGGAGGGGAGAGAGAGAGGACAGAGAGAAGGGGGAGAGAGAATGAAGAGAGACAAAGAGAAGGGGAGAGAGAGAGGAGGGGGATGAGAGAGGAGAAGAGGGATGGGGAGAGAAAAGGGGGAGAGAAAGAGAGAAGGGGAGAGAAGGAAGGGAGAGAGAGGGGGAGAGAGAGAAGGGAGAGAGAGAGGCGGAGAGAGAGCAGGGAGAGAGAGAGGGGAGAGGGAAGGGAGAGAGAGGGGGAGAGAGAAGATGGGAGAGAGAGGAGGAGAGAGAAGAGGAGAGAGAGAAGAGGGGTGAGAGAGGAGGAGAGAGAGAAGAGTAGAGGGAGAGAGAGGAGGAGAGTGAAGAGGGGAGAGGGAGGAGGAGGGAGAGAAGGGGGAGAGAGAGAAGGGAGAGAGTGAGAGAACAGGGGTGAGAGAAGGGGGACAGGAGCGTGGGGATCATGTTCCCACACAAGCCATAGGTGACTGGGCAATCTGAACCCAAGCACCAAGTTGAATGCGGGAGAAGGAGCGCCATCCCTCGGGACAGCCCCCACTCTCCCACGGCCATCCTCCGCGGGCTGTGTGTCGGGTGGAGTCGAGGTGTGGGACAATGTTCATCCCCCACAGTGATGTGATGGACCAATTGGTCTGGACCAATCACTGACAATCCCGCCCCCCGGCAACGTCATGTCCGTTATTGGACTTTTCTGTTGAGCGGCAGTCGGTTCGTTGGCTTGTAGGCGACGCCGCCTTTCGGGAAGGTAGCGTTTCGACAGAGCGGCCATTCGGTGAGGTTGATTTTAGGCGACGCAGCTTTTCGGTTAATTCGCTTTTAGGCGTCCCGTCCTTTCGGTTAGTTTGCATTTAGACGTCACATCCTTTCCGTTCGTTGGCGTTTCGTCTTCGTACGCTTTCGTTTTTTTGGCGTTTCGGCCTCGCTTCCATTCGGTTCTTTGGCTTCCACTTCTTTGCTTCGGCTTCTCGTCCGTCGGCGCAACGTCCGAGCACCGCTTTGCCTGTAAGAGAAGGAAAAATATAAATTAGGAAACCAAAGGTAAAATTAAATGGAACCCGAGCATGTGAGGGGGGAAATGTTGCGATTGATAGCAATATTGCGCTGGAGTTGGAAAACCCTGTTGAATATGAGGCTGACTGCATGGACAGTTATGTTAGAAAACCTTGTTGTACTCTCAGCTGGAGGAATATTGATGAGAGTGAAAATGAGGGAAATGAATATGAACTTTTGAGACACCATTGGGCGCTTGTGCAGGCAAACCGCGAAAAATAGTCATTTTGGAAGCAGTTCACTTGAATATTTTATCAACAAATACGTAAAGCGGTGGATTAACAGAGCGTAGGCATCATCCTTGATGAATATCCATAGGTTATGCATACTCTTTATATCTCTGTGAACCTATCAATGTTCTATAGAGATGTTGCCTGACCCGTGGAGTTGCAATATTTCACCTGAGATAGTAGTGAGGCGAAGGATAGGAGGCATGAGTTAGAATTTGACCGGGTGGAAGTGTTTCGGGGTAAGATGTTTGTGGAGGAAATTTCAGTACAAATAAAGGAAATAGCATTGTATCATTGTACTGGAAATGGAGACGACACACGAAACGCACGTTGTTATGTACTTGCACTGCGCAAACCAACCTTTCCACACGGGCGTCTTCCCCCCTCTACACTGATCAATGTGTCCGCAATATGACCATCGTGGAGACTACTACTGGCCTATTCCTGTACCTCCTCCGAATGGCCTACTACTGCACCTATTGTCTATTGTCTATATCCCTCTATGCCTCGTCTCTTCAGATCTGCCCTAATATCTATTGAATGCAATGATTATATCTGATCTCATCATCCCCTCTGGCAACGAGTTACATATATTACACACATTGTGTAAATTATTGTCCGTTCCCCTGGTCTTCCCAATAAAATTGTTTTAAGGGTAAAAGCTTTCTCGTCTGAGCTATTTATACTTAGTATTTTAAGTATATCTATCAGCATACCAACCAGCCAGTTCCACTCCCGGGGAAACAGGATGGTCCGATCTGTTCTCATAAATAAAATCTTCCAATTCTGACAGCATGCTGGTCATTCACCCTTGCAGCCTCCCATGCGCAACCACAAGCTTCCGAGCTGGTGCAGGACACAGATGTAATCAATGAACTAAGTGCGATCTCATGTGTATTTTGTAAAGTTGCAAAATAAGTACCTAGTTTCTGTACGTTGTAACCCCGCAAGTGAAACAGACCATTGGCATCCCTCATTAACCATTGTCAGGCAACTGTGGGCAGGGAGACCGAGGTCATTCTATGTGTCAATATTCCCTCTCACCTGACCATTAATCCATATGTCCCACGTCGATTTCCCTTCCTAAAGTGCATCACCGCGGACATGTCGAGATTCAATTGAATTTACCATCGCTTCGGCCCACGTTACATCTGTTTAATAACTTGCTCTATCCACGGCATAACCAATTCTCAAAAATGCTGAATATACTTCCGACTTTCGCACTTAAACCGTTCTCTACACCATAAGCAACACAGGTCCCAGCGCTTGCCCTTGCAGAGGAACACTGATCACAGACGAACAATCAGAAAATCAACCAAAATTTGCCATTCTAAACAAATTGTCGTGGATCCCATGTGCTAAACGCCTGAACCAACCGAGCACACGGGACCTGCTGGGGACAGGCAGCAGCTCATGGATACCTCCTCCCACCTGCCCCTTGACTATGAATCCACATACCAACATGTGCCCATCACCTCCCTGACTGTACCATCTCATCACCTCTAGCTATTTCCCCACAATTGCCTCCAACATTATGGCTACCCTGTCCAGTACTGCCCACTTCTAATTCCTCCGCCAATCCCACAAATATGACCGCCATTAATTCTGTATGCATCTGCCCCACAGTTCCCTTAACCAATAACTTGATTACTCCCTATTCGCCTTTGTCCCGTCCCCTTTGACCTAAATTTTAGTCACCTCACACACCCTTCAACTCTTCAATCAATATCTAGGAACCCATTGCCTCATCTCTGTGACGGATCTTCATTCCCAACCAGGATTTACGTTAAGAAATTTAGCCATGGGCACTGCTTGGGTTCAGCTCTGCCTGCATTTTCCGTCGTAGAGTCTGCTCCTAAAGTATACTGGAACCATGCCACAACTCTTTATCCGCTCCATCGACGATTGTATTGGGGATGTGACTTGCGACCGCGCAGAATACGTTGATTTAGTTAAATTTACCACTAACTCCCACACGGCCCTCAAATTTACTTGGACTATCTCTGGTTTGTCTGTCTCCATCACAAGGGACAGACTAGCGATCCCTGTCTACTACAAGCCGACCGACTAACATAGCTAACTGGACTACACATCCTCCCACCGCGCTTCTTGTAAAGGCGGTATCCCACACGTTCATTTTATCGTCTCCGTCGCTTCTGCTTCCCAGATGAGGCAATCCATTCTAGGACATCCCGGTTGCCCTCTGTCTTCATTAAACGTTGGTTCTCCCTGTTGTCATAGCTAGACCCCTCTACTATCCGCTACTCCGCTGTAATACACAGTTCAGCTCTCGCTCCCTCTCCCATTCTTTCCCCCAATTTTGTATTTAGTCCTCGTGTATTTAAGAATATCTTTGCATTTACCTTAGTTGCCAATAGTATTTCACGGTCCTCGTTCTCCTCTTAATTTTTATCTTAAGCCTCAATTATTCCCCAAGAAATGTACTTAAATTCTATACTTGTCTTATGATTCTGTGTATACTTCCGCGAGGCCCTCATATACACTACTGACTTCGGCTTTCCTATGGATTTGGACCGTAACATGAGAACCACAATTCTTCATATCCACAACTATCTTGAAACTGACATAATTATGAAAATGTCCAACCAACGTTAATTCCAGCATTTGCTCGTCTACGTTTCATATGATAAGTCCGAACACTGCTCCGTTTCCATTATGACTATTAAAATCATGCCCCAAAACAAATAGATTTCGACTAGTTTCACTGGCCTTCTGATTAAATTTGCTGATCATATGCCATTTTGTCATGTCGTCGTCGAAACGTTTGAATCAATTAAAGTGTGGCAGAGAAGACGAAGCTTACAGTCGAACCTTTGTGGTTCGCTCTTCCCCTTCGCATCGAACGATTTCTCAAAACAGATCCAATGGACTTCCAAGCAATTGTCTTTCTTCTTCTTCTGCCGTATGTCTTTTAGACCTGCAGCTCCGTTGAGGCCAGCCAAGCCAACGTGTCATCGGCCAGGTCAATCAGACCTCTTTCACCATTCGGTGGCCGGTGTTTGGGGCAACTGGTGACTTTATGCTCCACTGTCTGTGTTGGGTCCCCACACTCGCAGGAGGCGCTGCCCACGCGGCACCACCTCTTCATCGCTACTCCATAGCGGTTGAGGGTTGTCCACTGCATTCGGGGCAGGTCCTGGCCAGGCACGTCCATGGGGTCATCGATGTAATGGTGTAGTCTAAATGGTTGCGCTGGCTTGCACTAGTCTCTCCATCTCGTCTTGACCCAGGGTGCCTTGGATGCGTCAGCCGGTGTTGTGCAGAGCAGCTCTTGGGCTTGCGTGGCAAATGGGCGCCGTGACGTGAGGCGCACACGTCGTAGTGTCTCTGTGACGATCTGATGGAGGAGGTGGGATTCACTGGTCTGTGACTTTCGAGAGAGGGCCAACGTGGCTGCTTCACGTCTGATGTTGGCCGGGGCGATGACAGCGAGGACGGGCAGTTGGTTTACTGCGGTGGCTCGTAGGCATCCGGAGACAGTCCGCAGGGCGCTGTTGAGAGCAGCATCCAGCTTCTTGGCGTAAGGGCTACGGCACCAGACCGGGGCGCAGTACTCGGCGGCTGAGGACACCAGGGCCACTGTGGACATGCGCAGTGTCTTAGTCGTGGCTCCCCATGTGGTGCCGGCTAGGCAACGTATCAGTGGGACACGGGCGCTTGTCTTTGCCTTGGCACCTTCCAGGTGTTGTTTGAATGACAACGTTCTGTCGAGCTTCACACCGAGGTACGTGTGGACAGGCTGGGACCGTAACCGGGCGTTATCCACCATGACGTTCATCTCGCGGGTCGCTTCCCTGTTGTTGATGTGGAACATTGAAGATGTTGTCTTACCCATGCTGAGCTTATGGCGCCAGTTCCTCAGGTATGAAGGTATGGCCAGGTCATTGGCATTGCCATACTACTTTGACTGGGTTGCAGGCAGGTCTCGGATGTAGATGTTGAACAGCATTGGTGCCAGCACTGAGCCTTGTGGGACGCCGTTCTTAAGTTTCCTCACGCTGCTGCATTGCCCGTTGCTGGCGTGTAGCCTGAAGCTGCGGTTGCGCAGCATCTCCATTATGAATCTCACCATGTGCTTGTCTGGGATGGTTTCCAGAAGCTTCATGTGTAGTCCACGCAGCCAGACAGTATCATCTGCAGCTGTGATGTCCAAGAAGACAGCGCCTGCCTTCTCCCCTGCCTGGAAGCTGCCCTCTATGTCTTGGCACAGGAGGGTCACCTGCTCCGTCGTTGACCTACTGCTTCGGAAGTCAGTCTGTCCTTCAGGCAGCTGGGGGTCGATCACTGGATTGAGACGTGTGTGGAGGAGACGTTCCAGGAGCTTGTATGGAACACACAGCAGTGAGATGGGTCGGTATCCCTTGGGGTCATCGCTAGGCTTGTTTGGCTTCGGCAGAGCGATCACCTTGGCACGGCGTCAGATCTTTGGCTGCTTCAGGCAGCGGAAACACGTGGAGAGGAAGGAGCACAACCAGTCAGTTGCCTTCTTGCCTTGGTGTTTTATGTATTCCGGGTGGATGCCGTCGGTGCCTGGTGCCTTGTGCCTTGATAAACGTTGAAGGCCTTACCACCGCTAAGCTCAACGTCATCGAACAGATTGCCATTAAAAAAAAACCAAGCAATTGGCCCCAAGCCGGAACAGCTGGGATTGCGCCACTTAGGACCATCTCAGAATATTTAATAGATTTACACCATGCCCAATGATTTACCCAATGCCGCTATAACGATGTTCTCATATTTAGCGGCTGATGTTCGCGGACGTCACATGAGCAATGGGCTGATTATTAAATTACTGTTTAGTTACTGGTCTGCAGCTGAATGTTCCTCCACAGCAGCAATATTCTGCGCAGGATATGCAGTTTCTCAGAAATATAATGTCGGACAAGAGTGCAATCTCCGCACACTCAAAGGATGAGAGGCGATGAAACTTTTCAACGACTGCATAGAGATGTATGCAGTTATCTAAGGATATCTAAGCACTGATTGGTAAAGATGACTGTCATCTATATGATCATGCTGGTTCAGAATTATCTTATCCGGAAAACATGTGAAGAACCAGTGAACCAAACTGTGGATAAATGTTTTGGACAATGGTAACGTGTAATAATAATTCAGTATAACTTTGGACCCTGCATGATTAACCAGACACAGTACTGCTTTCTACATAATCACAATAACTGTTGATAATGCCTAAGATGTAAGTGATTGGAAATGTTTGTCGTAAACGATTTAACATATGCGAGGGAGCTCCATGTGAATACTTTGTTATATACGTGCTATACGTATGTAAAGAGGAATACACTTTCCAGATGCTGGATGTGTACACGTGTGCCCATCCAATTAAGAGGAGGTATCCCCCTTAAGATTACCGCTTTCAACGTGTGGGAAATGGCCGTGTGGTACATGCCGCAGAACCATACCACCGTCCGGTCTGCTTGTATGTCTACCAACAGGACCGATGCAAATATAAGTCCAAATACAACCGTTCCCGACATTCCTCTTTCTGGGCCCTTTAGTGAAGGAAGGGCAATTTGCCATGTCAGGCAATATAGCGGGGCCACAAAGTAGGGAATACTTTGTGCCGTCGACATTTCAATTACTTTGATGGTCCCTATGACAGTACACGTGTGGGGTTCAGTCACATTACGGCTCGAAACCGTTCAACTGGAGACCCTTTTCAGGACAACTGTTCTCCCCTTTCGGTAGAATCCTAAGTGCTTGCAATAGTACCTACTTTGTCTGCGGCCATAAGGCCTAACCCTGTTTGCCCCAGGATAGTTGAGGCTCACATTATTTAGCCCATTTTACATATAGATACATAGATACATAGAAAATAGGTGCAGGAGTAGGCCATTCGGCCCTTCGAGCCTGCACCGCCATTCAATACGATCATGGCTGATCATCCAACTCAGTATCCCGTACCTGCCTTCTCTCCATACCCCCTGACCCCTTTAGCCACAAGGGCCACATCTAATTCCCTCTTAAATATAGCCAATGAACTGGCCTCAACTACCCTCTGTGGCAGAGAGTTCCAGAGATTCACCGCTCTCTGTGTGAAAAAGTTTTTCCTCATCTCGGTCTTAAAGGATTTCCCCCCTTATCCTTAAGCTGTGACCCCTTGTCCTGGACTTCCCCAACATCGGGAACAATCTTCCTGCATCTAGCCTGTCCAACCCCATAAGAATTTTGTACGTTTCTATAAGATCCCCTCTCAATCTCCTAAATTCTATCGAGTATAAGCCAAGTCTATCCAGTCTTTCTTCATATGAAAGTCCTGACATCCCAGGAATCAGTCTGGTGAACCTTCTCTGCACTCCCTCTATGGCTATAATGTCCTTCCTCAGATTTGGAGACCAAAACTGTACGCAATACTCCAGGTGTGGTCTCACCAAGACCCTGTACAACTGCACTAGAACCTCCCTGCTCCTATACTCAAATCCTCTTGCTATGAAGGCCAACATACCATTCGCTTTCTTCACTGCCTGCTGCACCTGCATGCCTACTTTCAATGACTGGTGTACCATGACACCCAGGTCTCGCTGCATCTCCCCATTTCCTAATCGGCCACCATTTAGATAATAGTCTGCCTTCCCGTTTTTGCTACCAAAGTGGATAACCTCACATTTATCCACATTATACTGCACTATATGTCTTTATCCCAAATACACTCTCAGTCAACATGGAAAGGTTTTTTGCTCTTGCATTTCCTTGCCAGGGCATGGTAAAGGGTGAGAGAGAGAGCATCAATCTAGCGTCTGCGTAAGTAAAGGTCACTAATGACACTGCCCTAGCCTTGGAAGAAATAACTGCGGAGGAGGTGGTCATGCGGACAATTGCTCAGCAAAACAGAATGGATTTGTATATCCTCCCAGCAGAATTTTTTTTAAAAATAATATTTCTATTAGAAGTCATACACAGTAGTATAAACCAAGAATAATATAATACATTTCATGTACAACTTCGTGTTTTTAAATTTAATAATAAAAAATAGTAGAAGCAAAAAGAGAGAAAAAGAAAGTTAGATAAGGTGGTGAAAGTAATAGATCGTGAAAAAGTGCAGTAAAAAGAGCGAGAAGAAGAGAAAAAAAGAATAAAAGAAATTAAAAATAAAATAAAAGGGATATAGCTGCATCATATCTTTGCGCATCCCTCACCCGGTTCTGATAGTTAATATCCAGTGTTATGTTGCACCATATGCTTGTAATAAATCGATAAAGGGAGACCAAATCTTTAAGAATTGGTCTGATTTGCCTGCTAGGACGAATTTCATGTCTTCTAGCTGTAACATTTCAGACATATTTGAGATCCACCTCCCAGCAGAAAATGTGAGAACATAATACGTGATAGGATCTGAATGGTGTAATTATATCCCAGATGCAAAATAAAACATTGCGAACCTGGCTGACCGAATTCGTCAAGAGGCAGCCAAGATGCATGAAACAAGATGATAATGGAGGAGTACCTAGTCTCTGCTGGGATGTACAAAGGGGTGTCTGGGATTGATAGGAACGTGTCAAGGTTTAATTGTTTTCGTTGCCATCATCCAAGTGATGTGTGTTTCTTATGCGCGTCTTAAATGTCGCTGTGTGAGGATGATGGAACGAAATATCGTTTTTTCCCCAAGGCACGTTACCCGAGCATCAAGGTACATGTATATTTAGAGGGTTTTCTACTTTCACGACTTCAGTTGATATTAGAAGAGGAAGATCGCTGAATATTAACGGTGTTCGGGAGGCAATTGATGAAGTGAACAGGATTTCTCGTGCAGATAATTGAGTGATTGGAATTATAATGTGCCATGGGGACCATGGGCACATACAACAGAGAAGCACTTCTGTCGACCCATCCTGAGCGCTCCGACCATCAGTGATGGCAACACTGCGAAGAACGCGATGCCTAGTAGCTTCTCATCATAGGCCGAGCTCCAAGTTATTTAGGTCAGATTAGTAGATTATGCGTAAAGGCAACACATCATTGTTGCTTCTGTGAAAGACCAGGTACTTGTACTTGTTCACTTAATCCAGTTTGATCTCTGCCATAGCTGAACCTGATGGTTGCATTACTTCACATTAACAGAGAAGGATATTTTATTACACTCATTACCATCACGTTTCTTTTCTACTACGAAGACAAATGTGCCGTCTCTTTTTCCGCAGTTCTGGTAAACTCGGTCAAGGTTTTCGGACACGAAATATTAGCTACTTCTATTCCACCATTTTATGTTACTATTTCAGATTTCCAACTAATACGTTGATGTTGTTTAGATTTTGTTGCTCTGCATCTGGAGGCGTGTCGGTTTGCCCTGATCTTAACAGTTTCCTGAGCCGAACACCATTATACATCTCAAGAAATGCAGAATTTAGGATTTCAATACGAATACACTGCACATATTCACAACTCCAATAACACTAGTACAATATTCCAAGCACCTCAATAAGACTGTTATTAGTCAGGTTTGTATGGTTTATTAAAATATGGGGATTGTCTTTCAGAAAATGCCTCTTACGCGGGTAAAACAAGGACGACGGAAATAATCTTCTTAAAAAGTAATGATTTGTTCGGGCATCTCATGGATAATTTCAAAATCGCTAAAGGACGCAGAGAGTGGACGAAATGTTTAAGAGAGCACTGAAGATGCTGGAAAAATGGAAGGTAGACTGAAAATGCTGGAGAAACTCAAGGAGTGAGAGAAGGATTTGGAGAGAAGGAATTGCTGACTTTTCAGGTCGAGACCCTTCTTCAGACTGATATCGGTGGGTAGGGGCTGGAAAAAGAAAGGAAGTAGGCGGAGGCAATAGGAGTTGTGGGGGAACTGGGAAGGGGAATGAGAGAGAAAGCAAAGGCTATCTAAAATTGGAGAAGTCAATGTTGATACCGCTGGGCTGTAAATTACCCAAGCGGAATATGAGGTGCTGTTCCTCCTTGCCAGGATTTCTATTTGAGTACCTTTCACTCTCATCGTGGACACTCTCATTTGTGGCAACAATAATCAATGTAGGGCACCAGTGATTATTGTCTAACAAATTAATCATTCGACAATAAACCCATGAAGGCCGAGATATGCCATGAGCTGAGAGAGCATGGTAATGTCATAAATGTTTCCTGAGAAGCGTGTATCATCATTTTCTTCTTCAGTAATGTCAGCCGATATATGGACGAGAAGCTTGACAGTTCAACCCCTGTAAGATTGCAAACTGATTAAAAGCTTTCTGAATTAAAAGTACTATATATGAATACGCGAAGTATAAGAATTAAAGTGGACGAGCTTGAGGCTCAGTTAGAGATGGGTAGATTTGTCATTGTGGGAATTACAAAAACATGGTTGCAGGAGGATCGGGGTTGGGAACTAAATATTGAGGGTTCCACGTCCTATATAAAGGACAGGCAGAGGGGGTGGGGTAGCTCTCTTGGTGAGGGAAGACATTTAGTCCCTTGCGAGGGGTGACATAGGGACTGACGATGTAGTGTCGCTGTGGATAGAATTGAGGAATTGTAAAGGTAAGAAGACAATAATGTGTGTTACTACAGGCACCCAAACAGTAGCCTGGATATAGGGTGCAAGTTGCAGCAGGAGCTTGAATTGGCATGTAACAAAGGTAATGCCACTGTGGTACGGAGAGATCTCAATATGCAGGTAGACTGGGAATATCTGGTTGAGTCTGGACCCCAAGAAAGGGGGTTTGTAGAGCGCCTCCGAGATGGATTCTCAGAGCATTTTGTATTGGAGCCTACCAGAGAGAAGGCAATTCTGTGTGTATCGTCTAATGAACCGGATTTAATAAGGGAACTCAAGGTCAAGGAATTTCTGAGAGGTAGTGACCATAATATGATGTTTTAATCTGCAATTTGAGAGGGAGAAGATTAAATCAGAAGTGTCAGTGTTGCACTTGAACAAAGGGGACTATGAAGGCACGAGAGAGGAGCTGGCCAAGATCGACTGGAAAAAGATCCTAGCAGGAATAACGGTGGAACAGCAATGGCAGGAATTTCTGAGCATAATCCAGAAGATGCAGAGTCATTTCATTCCAAAGAGGAGGAACGATTCCAAGGGGAGTAAGAGGCAACCTTGGCTGACAAGGGAAGTTAGGGACGGTATAAAACTAAAAGAAATGATGTACAACATAGAAAGGAGTAGCGGGAAGCTAGAGGAATTGGAATCTTTCAAAGGACATCAGAAGGTAACACAAGTGGCAATACAGGGTGTAAAGATGATGTGCGAAGTTAAGCTCACCAAGATTATCAAGTAGGATAGCCAAAGCTTCTATAGGTATGCTAAGAGAAAAAGATTAGTACAGTCGAATGTGCGTCCTTGAAGGCAGAAACAGGTGAAATTATTATGGGAAACAAGGGAGTGGCTTAAGAATTCAAAAGGATGTTTGGTTCTGTCTTCACAAAGACAAACAATCTCCCATATGTACTAGACGACAGAGCATCTAGGGAGACAGAGGAACGGAGCAAAACATATCATTAGACAAGAAATAGTTTTGGGTAGACTGATGAGACTGAAGGTTGATAAATCACCAGGGCCTGACGTTGCTCAATGAGGTGGCTCTAGATATCGTTGACGCATTGGTGATCATTTTCCAATGTTCTGTAGCTTCAGCATCAGTTCCTGTGGATTTGATTGTAGCTGATGTTATCCCACATTTCAAGAAAGTTGCGAGAGAGAAAACGGAGAAGTATAGACCAATTATCCTGCCACCGGTGCTGGGGAAGTTGATGGAGTCAATTCTTACAGAAGTTATAAAGGCGCGTTTAAATAGCAGTAAAAGCATTGGTCTAAGTCAACCTGGATTTATCAAGGGGAAATCCTGCTTGACTAATCTTCTGGATTTTTTGAGGATGTGACAAGTAAAATGGATGAACAGCCAGTGGATGCAGTGTATCTGGACTTTCAGAAAGCCTTTGATAAGGTCCCACACAGGAGATTATTGGGCAAAATTAGAGCACATGATATTGGGGTTACGGTGTTAACATTGATAGAGAATTGGTTGGCAGACCTGAAATGAAAAAGAACGGGTCCCTGTCAGAATGGCAGGCAGTGGCGAGTGGAGTGCTGCATTGCTCGGTGCTGGGGCCGCAACTATTTACAATATATATTAATGATTTGGATGATGCAATTAAATGTAACACTGGCAAATTTGCAGATGACACAAAGTTGGGTGGCAGTGTGAACTGCAAAGAGGATGCGAGGAGGTTGCAGGGTGACCTGGACAGGTTGTGTGAGTGGGCAGATGCATGGCAGATGCAGTATAATGTAGATAACTATGAGGTTACCCACTTTGGCGGCAAGAACAAAGGTGTCAGATTAGGAAAAATGGAATGGCAACGAGGCCTGGGTGTTCTTGAACACCTGTTACTAAAAGTAAACATGCAGGTACAGCAGGCAGTGAGGAAAGCTAATGGCATGTTGGCATTCAAAACGAGAGGATTTAAGTATAGGAGTAAGAGGCCCTTCTGCATTTATACGGGGCCCTGGTGAGACTACACCTGTAGTAGTGTGTGCAGTTTTGGTTTCCTAATTTGAGGAATGACATCCTTGCTAATGAGGGAGTGCAGCGTAGGTTCACGAGGTTAATTCCCGGGACTGTCATGTGAGGAAAGATTGGAAAGACTGGGATTGTATTCACTGGAATTTAGAAGGATGAGGGGGGAGGGGGGTCTTATATACAAATATAAAATTATTAAACATTCTGCTTCAATGGTGCTGAGTTCGAAACTAGGCGGACAGGTAGATGTGTTGAAAGAGGGCACGGGATTATGTTGGAAGAGGGCATGAAATTGGAAAAGTCGTCATTCGGTCCACTATCTCACAACGGGGTATCACTTGAAAAAACATAATTTAATCCGCTGCAGAAATACTGAAACAATGACGATTTGTTAACGATGGTACAAAATTAACGATTCACTTGAGTGCGAATGTATTGGATTACAGTAATTATAACCCCCCCCCTTTTTTTGTTATGTTGTGTGCAATATTTCTCTCACATCTTCAGACACTTTCACAGTCTCGGTAAATTTGATTGTTCGTATAATCATAGATATCTCCTCAGATATTAATTGCACACGATACTTGCAAAACATAAGAGAGGGTGCACATTGCAACATATTGGTGCAGTTAATGAAGACAATTCAAAAGAAACCGCATTAAAGCGTCTACAAAAATCTTTTAGCTGATAACCGATGTTTCATGTATTGACGATTTCAACTGCTGAACATGTCTCAACAGGTTACAATTTTAACAGCGATTAAGGGCATGAAACAAACAACCTAATTAACGTGATCGTGATTGAATAATACCAATCTCCTTGCGTTGATTACACCCTTGAGATTTCTGTAAAGTATAAGTACGATCTAAATTTGAAATCGGGTGATCCGTGTAACTATTGAACTGACTAGAAAGGCATCTTCCAACTAAATATGAAAAGGCCTGCACTCCTGAAGACCGAGAGTATTTACTATCCTATTCTTGCAATCATTGGAGTACCAGGTAGGTGAGCCAAAAATAGTTTTACAAGTATACGTTGATATGCTTGACAGACGATATTAAACATCATAGCAAATATATCTGAAAAGATTACAGTTTTTAATGAAATTATTAATACAAAGTACTGTAAAAAAATAATGCTTCTCGTTACCTGATCGAAAGTATCGTGCTGACCTCACTTATGTACTGGATCTAAAACAGTCTACCTGAACAATGGCCGATTACACACTTCCAAATAGGGGTCTGCATATAAACGCGATGTTTCAAGCTCTTTCTATTTTCATTCCATGCAGTTGATTTTGCATAGCTTCAATATACGAAGAACAAGTACGGCGGCTTGCTGCTGATCATTATAGATCATAGCTGATTTTAACTTTAGACTTCATGGTCGAAAACCCCCCCCCCAAAACAACGGTTTCATGGATGGTGTTGTCAGTCATGTAAGCGAGTCCGTGCGCGTGCTGTGATCGCAGGTGCCTCCATCTGCCTGATAACTTATCGCGAAATAAAACATGCAAGTCGAGGGAATCTGTCGGTGAGTATCCATAAAACTGGCGTCATTTTATTTCCATTGTGAATGCTCAGCTAAATTAGCTAAATTAGGTCATGGTTTACCGAGGCTGAGCAACATGGTTTATTTTAAAGCATTGTAACATTTAAATACAAGTTGCACAAAGTGAAACTGTCTACTGGTCGTGATTTGACTTACCAGTTTGAATAGCCGTGATTTGCCCTTCAGAGTAATGTGTAAATTTAATCTATTGACGGATTTTTTACGTGCGAATTATTGAAATAAACGAAGATAATTTATTATAAATAACACAGAACACGGAAAACAATACATCAGAATACTGTAATGCACAGCAGAAAAAATAAATTTCGCCCTTGCATTTCAGGAATATTTTACTTTTACATTCAGCAGCCATTCAGAAGAAATGGATGACATAACACTTGTTGATTTTAGACACAAAATGCTGGAGTAACTCAGCGGGACATGCAGCATCTCTGGAGAGAAGGAATGGGTGACGTTTCGGTCACCTGTTGCTTTTAGACTGTTTTGCCAGATTTAATCGCTAACATTTTTTTCTGATCGCCGAGGGGGTATTGAAGTATTGAGGATCCATCTGCAAACTGCGAAGGGTTGTGTGGCGAAGATTACGGCATTCTCCAAGTTTCGTAGTTTGGGTCGAGACTACGCCTGATCACTTCTAAGGACACGTTCCCTCTTTACTCATGATGTTGCTGATCACACAAAAGTGGTGTAGATGCGGTACCTCTACATTATTGAGCTGAGATTGCGTATACGTTCGCCTTTAACCCATCAGACCTACAGCAGTCACAGCTCGAGACATTTGAGTGTGTTGCTACTTTAAATGGTTACATATTTGCACGTTTTCAAGATTATCAAACGGGAAATCAACCTCTTCCTAGAGCCCTTGAACACGACTTGTCAGACGGCCAGCAGGGGTTATTAAGGGGATGCGTACGCAGACCTCTATCGCCTGGGTCTTAAATTTATGTTTCGCAATGGATTCGTCTTGCAAAATAGACAACGATCACGCGCATTTAGGGCTTTGCAAACTGCAAACCTTCAGCAAGAGAATGGTAACCTGTCAGTCAGTACAGAGGGTCGGGATGTACATGTGTTCAAAGCCGATCATGACGGTTGAAGCTGCTAACTCGTCGACAGGTTGTGCCTCTGTAGTTGAGTTGTGTTGCCCGGTTTTTGTTGGCTCTGAAGCAACTGTCTACCATCTGTGATTGACTGAATTTCAAAGCGTCAAGACACCACCGAGAGAGCTGTCGAACTGATGCCGGCCTTTCTGTCGTTCACTTCCGTATCGGAAGTACACGTGTGTTTAGAATTGGAACAAGGAACAGTGAGTATGAGAACAATTTGTATCCGCAACCAATTTAATGCAATCCATTTACCTGGTAGATTGAACATAGTCGCAGACACAAGGTCACGACAATTCAATGACAATATAGAATGGATGTTGAATCATGACGTATTTGAAATTGTTGTTGCTCGTTTTGGGATACCAGATATCGATTTGTTTGCATCCAGACTTAACCATCAGTTGCCTAAATATGTTTCATGGGGACCAGATCCTGGGGCAGCAGCGGTTGATGCGTTCTCGCTGCACTGGGGTGGAATGTTTATATATATATATTTACTCCATTCTGTCTCATCAGTCGATGCCTGCAAAAGATCAAGCAGGACTGTGCTTCAGGAGTATTGGTGGTACCCGACTGGCCTACTCAGCCATGGTATGCTCATGTTTTGGAGATGGCTACTGAGCCTCACATGATTGTTCCCAAAAACAGAAACCTACTGGTGAATCCTGTAACTGGCGATCAGCATCCTTTACATGATCTGTTAATTTGCAGATTCTAAGCAGACCATACCTGGGGAGAGGACTATCCGAGCGCACCGTGGATGTTATCACTGCGGCCTGGAGGGATAGCACCCAAAAGCAGTACATCTCTGCGATAAGAAAGTGGGAGGTGTTCTGTTGACAGCAGAATATTTCGTATCAAAATGCATGCATCCCAGATGTGCTAGAGCTTTGTCAACTCTCTATTTCGATCAAACGTTAAGCTATAGTGCTATCAACACAGCCAGAAGTGCTCTGTCTTCATATTTACCCATGGTGTCAGAATTACATGCAGTCGGGACACATCGGTTAGTCTCTAGGTTCACGAAGGGAGTTTTTAATTCCAATCCTCCTAAGCCCAGGTATTCGGTTATCTGGAATGTGAGCGAAGTTCTAATGCTGCTTCGCCATTGGGCTCCTGTCACAGTCCTATATCTAGCCAAACTCACCATGAAGGTGGTCATGCTGATGGCGTTGGTATCAGCCCAACATGTGCAGACATTACAGATGCTGCGTCTAGACAGCATGGAAGTATCAAAAGATGCCATCATTTTTTATGTTTATGATCTGCTCAAGGGGCGACAGGATGTTAGATTATCTTTTCGGCATACCCCAAGGATTCCCGCCTGTGTGTAGTGTCATGTTTGTCCCATTACATTGAGGTTACCAGAATTGTAGGGGAACAGAGTCAGCATTGTTCATTAGTCACAAAAAAACTCACAATAAGGTGTCGGTGCAAACTATCTCAAGGTGGCTAAAGCAGGTTCTGGTAAACGCTGGGATTGACACTGATAATTTTAAATCCCATTCCACCAGGGCGGCAGCAACTTCAGCGGCCAGGGCGATGGACGTTCCTATAGACCATATCCTCGATGCCGCAGGATGGTCCAGTGAATTTATGTTCCAAAGGTTTTATCATAAGCCAATTACAAGGCTGTTTTTTTTTGCCGATTCTGTTTTAAGTTCAGTTATATAGTTTCCTCTGGGATGGAGGGGTTACTATTGTTTTGTTTGTAAATAAACAGTTAATTCTTTAAAGCATTCTTATGATTGATGCATTATTGATTATTTTAATTATGTTGAGTCAATCAATGCAGTGAGAGGGCGGGATTTGAATCTGCGGCATGAAATCACAGAGCTTTCAAATCTTCACGTAGTCACTCACGTGACTCCGAAGTAAAATAGTAAGATTAAACAAGAACTTACCAGTTTGAAGTTTGATCTTTATTTTATGAGAAGTTACGATGAGGGACTACGTGCCCTCCGCTCCCAACCCTCATAAATGTAATCTGGTAGTTCTAGTCTTCTTTTTTCTTACTATTATACTTCAGTCACTATTACCTATGATTTCACACCGCTGCTTTGAAGATTGACGCACGTGCGGCTGAACGGGTTCTTCACATAGTCCCTCATCGTAACTCCTCATAAAATAAAGATCAAACTTCAAACTGGTAAGTTCTCGTTTAATCTTACTATTTCATGCTGAAGCGTTTCATTATTTACTGTGTTAAATCTATTCCATTTTTTCCTATCTTGCCTTGAGCCATTGGAAGTATTTCACAAATAAAACTGGCGATAATTGATGAGTATAAAAGATTGTCTGGCTTTTCGAAAGTCTGGACCTCGGTCCATGATATGTGTGCCGAATTAGTGTGAATCGTGTCCGCCGCACATCTTGCGCAGCGGATATCAGACGTCAACCTGCTTGGTCCGCCATATCAGAAATTAATGTGTGTACTTTGACTCTAACGGGAGAGAAATGGACAGCAGGTTGCCATGACAATGGTCACGATTGCAGATTTTTACAGTAGAGGAACAGAATAGGAAATGTGAGAAGTGTGTATGCACAGGGGGGGGGGCATCAATTCACATGCTGCTGCGAGCTCTAAACGTCACATTTGCAGATAAGCTACGAAAATTACATCTGTATGATTATCAGTGGAGAGGCGCGAGTACAACGGTTTCCATGAGATAACATGAGTGCCAAACACGTGACAAATAAATGGTAACATGAGTGCCAAACACGTGACAAATAAAGGGTAACATGAGTGCCAAACACGTGACAAATAAATGGTAACATGAGTGACAAACACGTGACAAATAAAGGGTATCATGAGTGACAAACACGTGACAAATAAAGGGTAACATGAGTGACAAACACGTGACAAATAAAGGGTGACATGAGTGACAAACACGTGACAAATAAAGGGTGACATGAGTGTCAAACACGTGACAAATAAAGGGTGACATGAGTGTCAAACACGTGACAAATAAAATCTGAAACAAGGCTAGCCGACAATACTGCTACTGTTTGGATCTGTGTGCTCAGTCCATGCTCTATTCCAAATCCACCCATGTGTGTTTGACCACGTACAACGGTAACTCGGTCTTTAAGCAAGCCGATGATGCCACTGCTGACGGGGCAATTCGACAAGAATGATGAGGACGGAAATCCGGTACATAGTGTCAATGAGTCAGGACACTATCTAGACGTTAACATCTGGGCGACACAGTTGGATGTGAACCAAAGGAAGCGGAGAGGACAAATACCGCCCCATCTCATCTCTAGTTGTGATCAACATTTCTTGTTATTTGGCATCAATATCAACATAACCATAGCTGATCCCTTCACGGAAATGCGATAACAACAAAGCGCATCAATGTATTCACTATATTAGAAGTCTGAGAATATTCGACTTGTCCACGGTAATTCTCTGCAAACCAGGCAGATGCGCTGTACAAAGAATTTTGACGGATTCGTTCTCGGGCAGGAACGGTAACAGTCCTTAACCGCCTGATCATGAGAGGCCGGTGAAACCCGAAAATATCTGTCACAGAGTAGCCGTTTTCTTCTATCCAGTCCAACGCGAATGCAAGATGGCTGCTGCCCAGACCATTCTGTTATCCATATTTTACCTTCTGGAACGTCCATATTTAAAGAAAGATTCTACTCCACTGCTATCAATCTCCTTAACCAATCATGAATTTCACAACACTTTCAGGGAGGCAGCATCAGATACCCTTAATCTTAACACTCCATCATTCCATTATCTCGTAATTGTAACTTAGTGATTTTTTTTGCAATTCCTCAAACTGAATTACTATTTTTGAATCATTCTGTAATTTTGCAGTCGGTGGTACATTTTTTTATTGATTTTACCATTATCGTACGCCATTATTTCTCTGAGCTACATGATTTCATTGCATCAAGGTTTATTTGACAACAACGTAATATGAACCTGAGGTATATCGAGTATATTTATAAAACACTTTATATTTTGCAAAGAGCAGTAAACATGAGGGCATTTCAGTTCGAAGTTTTTTCACTCTGGGAATGTATCGCTCGATGACCAGATATTTTAATTTTAATTGAGCATCATACCTGCTGAATTGAAAGGGGTCCAACCACAAACCTGTGTAATATAGTTTGTTATTCCAAAGTCTTAAAGGCAAGAACAACACGTACACGCATGACAAATTGAAGCAAATGAATATATATTTTGCGAGTTATTTCTCGTTCGTAATTCAATTTTCTTCTTTCGGTTGCAGCAAATTTGGTGGCAATCCTTATCCTGTCGTCTGGAAAGTGCGGCCTAACTAGATGTGTCATCCAGTATCTGAAATCAATGGCGGTAGCTGAACTAATGGTACTGGTTTTCAGTGTAATACTCTATGATATTAAAGAGGCATATTTTCCGCATTCATTCCTCAATTCCACCCCCATTTGCAGTTTTGTTATTACACTGATTTATATTTCGCTCGATTGTTCCGTCTGGCTGACTGTCACTTTTACATTCGATCGATTTGTTGTTATATGTTGCCAGTCGTTGCGTTCGAAATATTGTACCATGAAGACTGCATTGAAGGTAATAACAGCTGTGCTTATGTTAAGCATTTTACAAAATATTCCAATCTACTTTATATTTGAACCTCGGGAAGTAATTAATGATGTACCATGGTCCTGTTATGTAAAATCAAATTTCTACACATCACCCATCTGGGTCGCGTATTTATGGTTTGGAACACTCTTAACCCCATTTGCGCCGTTTGCGTTGATCCTTCTGCTCAATACCTTGACCATAAAGCACATTATCATGGCCAACAGAGTCAGGAGCAAGCTCCGAGGGAGTAACAGAGAGGCGTGTCAGACTGATCAAGAGACTGAGAACAGAAGGAAATCGATCATTTTACTCGTTGCAATATCTAGCAACTTTATTTTCTTATGGATGGTAAACCTTGTGTGCTTCATCTGTATACAGTTTACAGATACTCAATTTTTGGAAACTGATTACAACGACTCTTTCACCATTGCGGAAAAAAGTGGCTATATGCTGAGGTGTTTGAGTACTTACACAAACACTTTCATTTATGCAGTTTCTCAGAGACACTTCAGAGAGGAACTGAAGAATGTAATTTCACGTCCCTTTCTTCCGATTGCCAATATATTTAGACATTGGAATACAAAGGGACTTAATCCAAAAATGTAAATAAGTGATAATTTGAGAGACATACATGTATTTCTTTAACATGTAAGAACATTTGTCGTGGTATCCCTTTCCACAATTTCTTAGGATGTTTTTTCCCTATTTAGTCACCATGAACTAATAATAAACCATAGTGATATTTTGAAATGCAATGTAATTGAATATAGTATAATTGTTTCATTCTACTGATCTCATTTATGGCGACAACTTAGTTTGAAGTCCATTGTGTTTCATCAGAACCAGAAAATCGTTCATATCAGTACAACATGGTTTGTTATAAACCGGGCACAATTAGAGATAGACGGAATATTAAAAAAACGTTCTGGGTCCTGAGGGACGCCCAGGGTAACTGAAAATATAAATCATGTTCATTCCCATTGAGGTGATATAAGCTTCGAAAAACGATATCATCCAACCTTAAACACAGTTCCTCTTGTTTTTGACTTTCAATTCTGCAAGTGCCTCTTATAATTTCATATAAATGTAGCAGTTCGGCCCGGTTCTCCCATTTCTCGGCATCCCTTTCCGCAATGCATTTGCCTTCTTTACTCCATAAGTGTTTGCTTTCACAAAAGTCATCACTTCGCACATCTCGGGACAAAATTAATGTGCCAATGTTCCGTCGAGAATTCTATCAGGTTCTATTTTCAGCTGCAGCCTCAGCTAATTTTCCACGCGGTCCACAACATCAACGTTTTTCCAGTCAGCCTCAAACTCACTAATCATATATCCAACAGTTGCACTGCATTAGTAATTTATGTGATAAAAAGCAAAGACCCATCACCGTTCTAAAATCCAACGGTGGCCGTATATTTTCTAATGAGATAATAAATCTTCCACCACCACCCCGGGGCCCTTATCACAAAAATGACAACATTGCATTGATCTGCCTGTGAATTAGACTACTGGCCTGCTCTACATTGTGAGATCTTGTAAAATGCCGGAATAAAATCCATTTAGGCATTGTTCACTGCCTTCCTCCATATTATTAAATGCCGCAATATTTGTGAAGAGTTCCCACGTACATTTACTTGCTGGCTACGCCGGATGAGACATTGCTTAACACTTAACGGTCCTTGGACCATAAGACTTTCAGACATTGGAGCACAATTAGGTTATTCGACCCATCGACTCTGCCAGTAGATCATGGCGGGGTTTTCCACTCAACCGCATTCTCCTTCTTTCTCTCGGTAGTTTTTGACTCCTTACTGATAAATGGCATATGTATAGGTTATCAGTTTATAAAATACCATATGTTCTGACCTCTATAGCCATTTGTGGCAAGGACTTTCAAATATACACCGCGTTCTGCCTAAACAATCTCTTCTTAATGCCCACTGTAATCCTTATTCATTCAATGACTTCTAAGTGCTCTCCATACCTTAATATGAGCCATAATAGGTAAATAAACTTTTGTTACCATGCAACAACATCATTAAATGTCTGCACAGTTGCCGGAAAGGAAAGTGAAAATTACTGTGACGGAATAAAAGAAAAACGTGGATCAAAAACCCTTTCCATTTCTCCACCCGAACGTTGACTGTTGCTTGTCCCACAGATATTGGTTCTCCAGCATTTACTGTTTCCAGTTCAGATCAGCACATTTGTTACTTGATCTTCACTTTACTATCTGAATGAAGTGGGAATTGTATAGTTTAACAACCTGCGACTCCTAAACTAGTGTGAAGCAAAGAATAGATTGTGTAAAAGTGAAATGATAAAAGGAACGCGGTTAAATTGCCCTCAGTGTCTATTGTTGTGGGCTATATTTTCTTTCACTGCGAGTTTTAAGTTGCTGCCCCTTGTGATAGTACTGTTGCTGGAAGGTGTCTGGTTGAAAGAATATGACAGGGAACGAACAGAACAATAGAAAGTAAAGTGTATTCAAATGACGCATTGTCGTATATGCTATCCTCTGTTTTATTATCCGTGAGCATCTTATTCATTAAGAATTTTGTGTTCACTCTAATGTAGAATGATCTGTCGCTTTTCATTACAATAACTTCAAAGATCCGTTTCATGTGGTTATGGCGGTAGTTACTTTATCTCACAAAAGTTTACGTATCGACATGAATAAATCTTGATTGAAAGGTTGGACGAAAGGTTTGGGCGGTCACGGTGGCTCAGCTGTAGAGTTGCTTCCTTGCAGCGAATGCAGCGCCGGTGACCTGGGTTCGATCCCGACTACGGATACTATTTGTACGGAGTTTAAACGTTTTCCCCGTGACCTGCGTGGGTTTTCTCTGAGATCTACGGGTTTCCTCCCACACTCTAAAGACGTAAAGGTTTGTAGGTTAATTGGCTTCGTAAATTTATTTTTAAAAATGTCCCTAGTCGGTGTAGGATAGCGTTAATGTGTGGGGATCACTGGTCCGAACGGACCTCGTGGGCCGAAGGGCCTGTTTCCGCGCTGTATCTCTAAAACTAAAACTAAAACTGTACAGATTAGAAAAAATATCTCTACTTCAGTAATACATGCCATTCGCTTCATGCTTCATGTATTATTATGCAAAAATATAATTATTACTTTGGGGTTATGCAAGAATATATTTTATTAGAAATGCCACATGCGTTTCTTGCAGATGATAATTGTTATTTCGTATAAAGGTATTAAAAATAGAAATGATTGTTCAAAATTGAATATATTTCCATGGGAAGGATCATTGTAAAATGTTAGCATATGTTCTGAAATCTGTATCAAAATGTTTGCAGCAAGGAGAAAGGAAAAGTTGTGCTTATGAAACTAAGCGGGACGTTGTCGAAAGCCTTCTGAATGTCCAGATATAACACATCCACTGGTTCTCCCTTATCCACTCTATTAGTTACATCCTCGAAAAATTATATAAGATTCGTCAGACATTATTTACCTTTCATAAATCCATGTTGACTTTGTCCAATGATTTCACCACTTTCCAAATGTGCTGCTTTAATAACTGACTCTAGCAGTTTCCCCACTACCGATGTTAGACTAACTGGTCTATAATTCCCCGTTTTCTCTCTCCCTCCCTTTTTAAAAAGTGGGGTTACATTAGCTACCATCCAATCCTCAGGAACTACTCCAGAACCTAAAGAGTTTTGAAAAATTATCACTAATGCATCCACTATTTCTGGGGCTACTTGCATAAGTACTCTGGGAAGCAGCCTATTTGGCCGTGGGGATGTATCGGCCTTTAATCCATTCAATTTACCTAACACCACTTCCCGGCTAACCTGAATTTCACTCAGTTCCTCCAACTCATTTGACCCCCGGACCCCTGCTATTTCCGGCAGATTAATTAAGTCTTCCTCAGTGAAGACAGAAACAAAGTAGTTATTCAATTGGTCTGCCATGTCCTTGTTCCCCATGATCAATTCACCTGTTTCTGACTGCAAGGGACCTACATTTGTTTTAACTAATCTTTTTCTCTTCACATATCTATAAATACTTATGCAGTCAGTTTTTATGTTCCCTGACAGTTTTCTTTCATAATCTATTTTCCCTTTCCTAATTAAGCCCTTAGTCCTCCTCTGCTGGATTCTGAGTTTCTCCCAGTCCTCTGGTAGGCTGATTTTTCTGGAGAATTTGTATGCTTCATCTTTTGTTTTGATACTATCCCTGTTTTCCTTGTTATCCCCGGATGCACTACCTTCCCTGATTTATGCTTTTGCCAAACTGCGATGAACAATTGTTGTAGTTCATTCATGCAGTCTATATATGCCTTCCATTGCATATCCACCGTCAACCCTTTAAGAATCAATTGCCAATCTATCTAGGCCAATTCACGTCTCATACCCTCAAAGTTACCTTTCTTTAAGTTCAGAACCCTTGTTTCTGAATTAATGATGTCACTCTCCATCCTAATGAAGAACTCAACCATATTATGGTCACTCTTGCCCAAGGGGCCACGTACAACAAGACTGCTAACTAACCCTTCCTCATTACTCAATACCCAGTCTAGAATAGCCTGCTCTCTCGTTGGTTCCTCTACATGATGGTTTATAAAATTATCCCGCATACATTCCAAGAAATCCTCCTCCTCAACACCCCTGCCAATTTGATTCACCCAATCTATATCTAGATTGAATTCACCCATTATAACTGTTTTACCTTTCTTGCACGCATTTCTAATTTCCTGTTTGATGCCATCACCAACTCCACTCCTACTGTTAGGTGGCCTGTACTAGCGTTTTCTGCCCCATAGTGTTTCGCAGCTCTACCCATATCGATTCCACATCCTCCAAGCTAATGTCCTTCCTTTCTATTGCGTTAATCTCCTCTCTAACCAGCAACGCTACCCCACCTCCTTATCCTTTATGTCTATCCCTCCTGAATATTGAATATCTCTGGATGTTCAGCACCCAGCCTTGGTCACCCTGGACCCATGTCTCCGTGATCCCAACTATATCATAATCATTAATAGCTATCTGCACATTCAACTCATCCATCATATTACGAATGCTCCTTGCATTGAGACACAAAGCCTTCAGGCTTGTTTTCACAACACTCTTACCCCTTATACAATTATGTTGAAAAATGGCCCTTTTTGATTTTTGCCCTGGATTTGTCTGCCTACCACTTTTACTTTTCACCTTGCTACCTATTACTTCTACCCTCATTTTACACCCCTCTGTCTCTCTGCTCACACAGTTAAGAAACCACCGCCTCTTATTCTCTGTGTATCATCTTTTTCTTCTTCCCCCCCTACATGTTGGGACTGAGTGCTTCCCTTCTCTGCCTCCTGCCTCACACACTGTCTACTAGATTTCTCTATTTAAGTCCCTCCCCCCAACCGTTCTAGTTTAAAGTCTCCCCAGTAGCCTTTGCAAATCTCCCCGCCAGGATATTGGTCACCCTCGGATTCAAGATCTACCCGCCCTTTTTGTACAGGTCACACCTTCCCCAAAAGAGTTTCCAATGATCCAGAAACTTGAATCCCTGCCCACTGCACCAGTCCTTCAGCCACGCATTTATCCTCCACTTCGCTCCATTCCTACTCTCACTGTCGCGTGGCAGAAGCAGTAATCCTGAGATTGTTACCTTTGCGGTCCTTCTCCTTAACTCTCTTCCTAACTCCCTAAATTCTCCTTTCAAGACCTCTTCCCCTTTTCTACCTATGCATTGGTATCTATATGTGCCACGACCTCGGGCTCCTTCCCTCCCATTTCAGGATATCTTGGACATGTTCAGACACATCCCAGACCCTGGCACCAGGGAGGCAAACTACCATCCGGGTCTCCAGACTGCGTCCACAGAATCGCCTGTCTGGCCCCCTAACGATAGAGTCCCCTATCACTACTGCCTTCTTCTTCTTTTCCTTACCCCTCTGAGCAACAGGGCCGGTCTCTGTACCGGAGGCCCGGCCGCTGTCGCTACCCCCATGTAGGCTGTTACCCTGAACAGTACTCAAACAGGAGTACTTATTGTCAAGGTGTACAGCCACCGGGATACTCTCTAGTCCCTGCCTGTGCCCCTTGCCCTCCTACCTGTGACCCACTTGTCTGTCTCCCGTGGTTTTGGAGTGACCACCTCTCTATAACTCCTCTCTATTGTAAAATGACTTGGTTCCTACAGAGAGTCTTTTACTGATGGTTTATTATATTCACTAACACACACTATGCAATAGCTGTCCGTGGTCATCACTGGAGCTAGAGAGCGAACTGGAGGTGGGGACCTTACAATTATACGAGAGACAATGGGGAGTGGTTAGTAGTGGTGAGGTCACTAAGTTAAAGGAACATGCACTGGTCTACATCCCTCCTCTTGGAAACAAAAACATGGCAATACACAGAGCGACCACGGCTCATACGCTAGGATTACAAACCGCGCTGGGAACAGTTAATCGTGTCATAACACAGCTAAGCGAGCTCCCCGTAACGGACAGGCGGCTTGACCAACCGGCCAGAGCGGGTGCGCAACCCGCATTCCCCCTCAACCGCAGGAGCAGAAGGGACAGAGTCAGGGAAAGAGGTGGGAGAGCCGGGCGGGGAACGAACCGGAGACGGAGGAGAACAGCGAGGCGAAACGGGCACGCTGGCAGGCAAGGCAGGGGAAAGAGGCTTGTGAGCGCGGGACATAGATAGCTGGGAGGGTAGTTTCCGCGACATGCGAGGAGTGACGGGCTGGCTGAGCCTCGGGCAGAATGGAAGGGATAGGTGGCTGAAAAGGGTCCGCGGGAGTCGGAGGAGGCTCGTTGACGAGCAGGAGGTGCTGGCGTGACCGACGGTAGATAGCGCCCTCATAGTCGACGAGGTGTGACCGGGGAGAGCCGGCATTACCAACCACTACGGCCAGCCTGTAGTGCCCGGAGGGGGACTGCATCCGAACCACCTGGCCCGGGAACAGGCAAGGAAGCGGCCGGGCCGACTTGTCAAAGGAGCGCTTCTGGATGGCTTTCTTCTCGATGATGCGCTCTGTGACAGCAGCAGGGTTCTGGACCGAGGGTTTGAGGGACTGTTGCGAGACAGGGAGAGGTGGTCTAATGGTGCGGGACATGAGGCGATGGGCAGGTGAACCGAGCGCGGGGTCGCGGGAAGTGTTGCGGAGGTTGTGGAGGGCAAGGTAGAAGTCGGAATGTGAAAGGCGGCAGTGTTCCAGCAGCTCCTTGGCACTGCGGACGGCGCGTTCCGCAAGGCCGTTGCTCTGCGGATACTCAGGGCTGCTGGTGATGTGACGAAAGTTCCAACGGGCAGCGAAGGCACGGAACTCGGCGCTGGAAAACTGGCTGCCGTTGTCCAATTGGATGGTCACCGGGGGTCCGAAGGTGCAAAAGTGGTGACGAAGCTTCCCGATGACGGCGGCAGAGGTGATGGAAGGCAGCGGATCCACCTCAAACCAACTGGATTATGAGTCCACCAGGACCAGGAAATGTTTGCCACGCCATTCGAAAAGGTCCGTGGCAACATACATCCACGGTATCTCGGGGGCCGGCTGCTGCAGGAGGGGCTGGCGCTGCTGATGAGGCAGGAGACTGTTACAGGCAGCGCAAACGGAGACCCTGTCACGGATGTCCTGAGCCATACCTGGCCAGTAGAATTGGATCTGTGCCTGGGACAAAGTGGCCTCCACCCCGGGGTGGCCGTTGTGTGCAGATTGAAAATAGTGATCCCGCAGAGCGGCCGGCACCACGACTTTGTGACCCTTCACCACCACGCCGTCGTGTAGCACCAGTTCATCACGAACCAGGAAGTAGGGCACGGCACCAGCCGGCAGGGAAGAGCGTCGGTTAGGCCAACCACGGCGGATAACGTCCGCAAGTTGTTGCAGGGCAGGATCATCAGCAGTGTGTTTGACCAGGGACTGCATCTGCTGGGAAGGAACAATGTTAACATTCAGTACCATCAGGTCAGACGATTCGTACGGGTGGCGGGCAACTGAAGGGAGCGGCGCACGGGACAATGTGTCGGCCACAAACATATCTTTGCCCTTGTGGTACACAATCCGGAACGTGAAACGCTGGAGCTGCAGCATCATCCGCTGCAACCGGGAAGAGGCGACATGGATAGGCTTGTTCAGAATAGTGACCAGCGGCTGGTGGTCAGTCTCAATGGTGAAGGTGTTGCCCAGAATGTAGTCCTTAAACTTGGAGCAGGCGAACACCACGGCAAGTAGCTCCTTCTCGATCTGGGCATAACGTTGCTCGGCAGGGGTCATGGTGCGAGAGGCGTAGGAGACAGGTAGCTGCAGGCCGTCATAAAGCTGCAGACATGCGGCACCGAGACCGAACTTAGAGGCATCACAAGTGAGGACAAATGGTCTGTGCAGATCGAAGAACTTGAGAGTCGGTGTGTGTGTGAGCTTGGACTTCAGAGCCACGAACGCCGACTGGTGATGCGGGAGCCAGACCCATGCAGAGTCCTTCTTGATCAGCTCCCTCAGGGGAGCACTCAGTTCGCTGAGGTCAGGTACGAACTTCCCCAGGTAATTGACCAGGCCCAGGAAGCGCTGCAGGCCGGGAACGTCAGTAGGAGCGGGCATCTCGGTGACTGCTGATGTTTTCTGGGCGTCAGGCTTTGAACCCCCCGCCGTGAAAACGTGACCAACGTAAGTGACTTCCGGGACCCGGAACCGACACTTCTTGGGGTTGAGCTTGAGATTCATTTTACGAGCCCTATCCAGGACTTTGCGGAGGTGCAGGTCGTGCTCAGCGACGTCCCTCCCGTACACCAGCATGTCATCCACGATGGTAGCGCACGGCAACCCAGCGAACAGCTGTTCCATGGTGCGCTGGAAAACCTCCCTAGCCGAGTTGATCCCAAACGGCATGCGGAGGAAACGGAACATGCCGAAAGGTGTGATGAAGGTGGTCAGGAATGAGGAACGTTCATCTAGAGGGATCTGCCAAAATGAGCTTTTGGCGTCTAAGACAGGGAAGACAGTGGCATGACCGACCTGTGCAGCGACGTCCTCCACCGTCCGCATGGGGTAGTGCGGGCGCTTGATGGCCAGGTTCAGGTCCTTTGAGTTAATGCAGATCCGGATCTCGCTCTTGTCCTTCTTGGCAGCGACAACCATGTTTGAGACCCACCTGGTGGGAGCGCTCACCTCCTTGAGCATGCCCATGGTCACCATATCACGCAGAGTAGATTCCACGCGGCCCTTCAAAGCAAAGGAGACGCGGTGGGCCGGTCGAACCACCGGGTCGACACTCGGGTTGACAACGATTTTATAGTCACAGGGCAATTTGCCCAAAATGTCATCAAAACGGTCGGGGTATTCAAGCCGCCTGTCCGTTACGGGGAGCTCGCTTAGCTGTGTTATGACACGATTAACTGTTCCCAGCGCGGTTTGTAATCCTAGCGTATGAGCCGTGGTCGCTCTGTGTATTGCCAAGTTTTTGTTTCCAAGAGGAGGGATGTAGATCAGTGCATGTTCCTTTAACTTAGTGACCTCACCACTACAAAGAATAAAAAGAAAAACCGATAAACAGGAGACGCGAGTCTACCGCTCTGACACCATGTAAAATGACTGGGTTCCTACACAAAGTCTTTTACTGATGGTTTATCGTAATCACTAACACACACTATGCAATAGCTGTCCGTGGTCATCACTGGAGCTAGAGAGCGGGCTGGAGGTGGGGACCTTACAATTATACGAGAGACAATGGGGAGTGGTTAGTAGTGGTGAGGTCACTAAGTTAAAGGAACATGCACTGATCTACAGTATTATAGACCACCAAATGGGGAGCGAGAATTGGAAGAGCAAATATGTAAGGAGATAGCAGATATTAGTAGTAAGCACAAGGTAGTGATTGTGGGAGATTTCAATTTTCCACACTTAGACTGGGAAACACATTCTGTAAAAGGGCTGGATGGTTTGGAGTTTGTAAAATGTGTGCAGGATAGTTTTTTGCAGCAATACATAGAGGTACCTACTAAAGAAGGGGCAGTGCTGGACCTCCTGTTAGGAAATGAGACAGGGAAGGTGGCGAAGGTAGGCGTTGGGGAGCACTTCGGGTCCAGTGATCACAATACCATTAGATTCAATATAATTATGGAGAGGGTCAGAACTGGACCTAGGGTTGAGATTTTTGATTGGAGAAAGGCTAACTTTGAGGAGATGCGAAAGGATTTAAAAGGAGTGAATTGGGACATGTTGTTTTATGGGAAGGATGTAGTAGAGAAATGGAGGACATTTAAGGGTGACATTTTAAGAGTACAGAATCTTTATGTCCCTGTTCGGTTGAAAGGAAATAGTAAAAATTGGAAAGAGCCATGGTTTTCAAGGGAAATTGGACACTTGGTTCGGAAAAAGAGAGAGATCTACAATAATTATAGGCAGCATGGAGTAAATGAGGTGCTTGAGGAGTATAAATAATGTAAAAAGAATATTAAGAAAGAAATTAGAAAAGCTAAAAGAAGATATGAGGTTGCTTTGGCAAGTAAGGTGAAAGTAAATCCAAAGGGTTTCTACAGCTATATTAATAGCAAAAGGATAACTAGGAATAAAATTGGTCCATTAGAGAGTCAGGGTGGACAGCTATCTGCAGAGCCAAAAGAGACGGGGGGGATATTGAACAATTTTGTTTTCTTCGGTATTCACCAAGGAGAAGGATATTGAATTATGTGAGGTAAGGCAAACAAGCAGAGTAGCAAAGGAAGCTATGAGATTCAAAGAAGAGGAGGTGCGGACACTTTTGAAAAATATGAAAATGGATAAGTCTCCAGGTCCTGACAGGATATTCCCTAGGACATTGGGGGAAGTTAGTGTAGAAATAGCAGGGGCTATGACAGAAATATTTCAAATGTCATTAGAAACGGGAATAGTGCCGGAGGATTGGCGTACTGCGCATGTTGTTCCGTTGTTTAAAAAGGGTTCTAAGAGTAAACCTAGCAATTATAGACCTGTTAGTTTGACGTCAGTGGTGGGCAAATTAATGGAAAGGATACTTAGAGATAATATATATAAGCATCTGGATAAGCAGGGTCTGATTAGGAACAGTCAACATGGATTTGTGCCTGGAAGGTCATGTTTGACTAATTTTCTTGAATTTTTCGAAGAGGTTACTAGGGAAATTGATGAGGGTAAAGCAGTGGATGTTATCTATATGGACTTCAGTAAGGCCTTTGACAAGGTTCCTCATGGAAGGTTGGTTAAGAAGATTCAATTGTTCGGTATTAATGGTGGAGTAGCAAGATGGATTCAACAGTGGCTGAATGGGAGATGGCAGAGAGTAATGGTGAATGGCTGTTTGTCAGGTTGGAGGTCGGTGACCAGTGGGGTGCCTCAGGGGTCTGTGTTGGGTCCACTGTTGTTTGTCTTGTACATCAATGATCTGGATGATGGTGTGGAAAATTGGATTAGTAAGTATGCAGATGATACTAAGATAGGTGGTGTTGTGGATAATGAAGTAGATTTTCAAAGTCTACAGAGAGATTTAGGCCATTTGTAAGAGTGGGCTGAAAGATGGCAGATGGAGTTTAATGCTGATAAATGTGAGGTACTACATCTCGGCAGGACAAATCAAAATAGGACGTACATGGTAAATGGTAGCAAATTGAGGAATGCAGTTAAACAGAGGGATCTAGGAATAACTGTGCATAGTTCTCTGAAGGTGGAATCTCATGTAGATAGGGTGGTAAAGAAAGCTTTTGGTGTGCTGGCCTTTATAAATCAGAGCATTGAATATAGAAGTTGGGATGTAATGTTAAAGTTGTACAAGGCATTGGTGAGGCCAATTCTGGAGTATGGTGTACAATTTTGGTCGCCTTATTATAGGAAGGAAGTCAACAAAATAGAGAGAGTACAGAGGAGATGTACTAGAATGTTGCCTGGGTTTCAGCAACTAAGTTACAGAGAAACGTTGAACAAGTTAGGTCTTTATTCTTTGGAGCGCAGAAGGTTAAGAGGGGACTTGATGGAGGTCTTTAAAATTATGAGCGGGTTAGACAGAGTTGACGTGGATAAGCTTTTTCCATTGAGAGTAGGGAAGATTCAAACAAGGGGACATGACTTGAGAATTAAGGGACAGACGTTTAGGGGGAACATTAGGGGGAACTTCTTTACTCAGAAAGTGGTAGCTGTGTGGAATGAGCTTCCAGTGGAAGTGGTGGAGGCAGGTTCGATTGTATCCTTTAAAAATAGATTGGATGGGTATATGGATGGGAAAGGAATAGATTGGATGGGCATATGGATGGGAATATGGTCTGAGTGCAGGTAGATGGGACTAGGGGGAAGTAAGAAGAAAGAAGGGGGAAGTAAGAAGAAAGAAGGGGGAAGAAAAAAAACAAAGTGTTCGGCACGGACTTGAAGGGCCGGGATGGCCTGTTTCCGTGCTGTAATGGTTATATGGTTATATGGAAGTGGTGGTGGGGTAATGGATAGGGTCTGTAGGACAGGAAGCATGCAACAAACAACAAGATGGCAACAACATTAACACAACATTGATTGGTCATTTAATGCAGGCTGAATTTTACCATCATGTGGGTGTCTAACACCAGCTGAGGAAATCTTGGAGAGGTGTGACACCTACTAATGCAGAAGTCACTTATTTATTGAAAGTGCACATCACCGGTTTACCTGAATTCTGTCTGAGGTATTAGTGCAAGAACAGATTGGACAAACATGGATTGTTTTCTCTTGTATACTGGAGGTTGAAGGGAGACCTGATGAAAGTGCATAACATGTTGAGAGGCACAGACAGAGTGGACAGCCAGAACCTTTTTCCCAGGGTGGAAATGTTGAAGACCAGAGAACATCACTTTAAGGTTGGAGAAGCAATGTTCAAAGGAGATGAGCGGAGCAAGTTGTTTTATGTGGAGGGTGGTGGACACCTGTAACGCGCTGCCGGTGGTGGTGATGGTGGTGGCAGATATAACAGTTACATTTCAGAGGCTTTTAGATAGGTACATAGATAGGCAGGGAATGGCTGGATACAGATCACATACAGGTAGAGGAGATTAGTATATTTTGTTCGGCACAGACATTGTGGGCCGAAGGTAGACACAAAATGTTGGAGTAACTCAGCGGGGCAGGCAGCATCTCTGGAGAAAAGGAATAGGTGACGTTTCAGGTCGAGACCCTTCTTCAGACTGAAGGACTGAAGGAACAGCTCCTGTGCTGTATTGTCCTATGTTCTATGTTCATTATTTACCTGTATTCAGTTCCTCTGTTCAATGGATTGCCAAGGTAACCATAGTATATATAACTTCCCACAGGAGCTTTTGGGACTGTGCAACAGTAAATAGAATCAGTTTTGTTGTTTCCTCAAAGCTCACAGGTTGAAGGAGCATTGCTTACCAGAGGAGACAGTGGCCACACCGTAAGTGTTCAGTAAGGTAAAAAGAAGCATGTTTAACAGCCGCCCACAGCACTATTTAACCAGCAGAGTAAATGTAGCAACAGTAACTTAATCTCTTGTACATTTTTAACAGAACTCTGGTGTGAAGCTAATTATTGGTCCATGTGTTCACAAACCTGATAACCAGATCCAATGGGAATGAGACCACTTGTTCTGGTCACTAATTGCCAGTGAATACAGTTTAAGGATCAGGTTTTAAGGTAGGGATTATATTGGTGTTTTAAGGACAACAATTACAAAATCACATTTCACATAGCATCTTACAACCGAATAGATGTTTCTCAAAGTATAATGATTTTACAATTCAAAATGCAGTCAATTCCACAAACTGCAGTTTTAGATAAACCAGATAGTCTACTTTCCTGTGTAGGAAGGAACTGCAGATGCTTGTTTTACTTTAGGCAGATGCAAAAAGCTGGAGTAACTCAGCGGGTCAGGCAGCATTTCTGGAGGAAAGGAATAGGTGACATTTCGGGAAGGGTCTCAACACAAAGCGTCACCTTTTCCTTTTTCCCAGAAGTGCTGCCTGACCTGCTGAGTTACTCCATCTTTTTAGAAGCATAGAAAATAGGTGCAGGAGGAGGCCATTCAGCCCTTCGAGCCAGCACTGCCATTCATGGTGATCATGGCTGATCGTCCCCAATCAATGCCTGCCTTCTCCCCATATCCCTTGATTCCACCAGCCCCTAGAGCTCCATCTAACATGTTTGTGTCTGTCTTTAGTTCACTTTACTGTTATTGCTTAAGTAATAAAAATTGGACAATGCATGTGTAATAATTTCCCAGCCCTTATTTGAGGTAATACCATGCGTCTTTTTTTTCAGCTGGGAGGAGAGACATGAGCTCAGTTTAAAGTTGTGTCTAGGTGTAAATGTGCAGCGCAGTCTCAAAATCAGCGCAGAAATCTCTCATTGAGCCTTCTGTTAATACATGGCCCTTTACACCATGTCCCACTCACCTGAAAGCTATGCTCTCCAATACTTTATATTTACACCCTGTGGAAAAGGTTCTGACTCTCTATCCCATCTATGCCTCTCATAATTTTATATACTTTTATCAACCTCCAGTATTCTAGCGATTACAATCTAAGTCTGTCCAACCTCTCCTTCTAGCTAATATCTAATCTGTGCATCATTCTGGCAAACCACCTCTGCACTAATTCCATGCTTCCAAATTCATCCTGCATTGGGGCAACCAGAAATGCCGATAATATTCTAAAAGTGGCCTATCTGAAGTTCTATTCTCCGACCAGTCTGACTGTCCCCCTGATTTAAAATTATCTGTCTGCTTCGTTCACACCCTCTCCTAGCTAACAATGATCTATTCTACATTTTCCTTGAACTACACCTCCTTTGATGTCATTCTTTCATACCTTACACTTCCTTATCTCCGTGTCTCCCTTTCCTCTTCAGCCTGAAGGGACTCAACCAGAAATGTCAGCCATTCCTTCTATCCAGAGATGCTGCCTGTCCCACTGAGTTACTCCAGCATTTTATGTCTATCTTTGAAGTTCCATAAAGCAGCATATGTCTTCCTGACTCTTATACTCAATGCTATGAGTAGTGGCTTCTGTACCACTCTGGCTTTCAATTGACTGAAGGCAGAAAGGAGCCAAACAATTATACAGCAAAAATCTCTGTGGTGGGACTGGAACAGAATTTTTATTTAAAGCAATAAAATCAAGGATATTGTTCATAAAAAAGTAAAATATTTATTGTCCCAGTATGGCGGGACTAACATGTGATGAAAGAATGGTCTGACTGGGCTTATATTCACTGGAATTTAGCATGACAGGGGATCTTATAGACGCACATAAAATTCTTTAGGGATTGGACAGTTAGATGCAGGGAAAATGTTCCCGATATTGGGGGAGTCCAGAACCAGGGGTCAAAGTTTACGAATAAAGGGTAGGCCATTTAGGACTGAGATGAGGAAAAACATGTTCACCCAGATTGTTGTGAATCTGTGGAATTCTCTGCCACAGAAGGCAGTGGAGACCAATTCACTGGATGTATTCAAGAGAGAGTTAGATCTTAGGGCTACAGAATCAAGGAATATGGGGAGAAAGCAGGAACAGGGTACTGCTTCTGGATGCTCAGCCATGATCATATTGAATGCCGGTGCTGGATTGAAGGGCCGAATGGCCTACTCCTGCACCTGCTTTCTATGTTTCTAATTAGGGCTGCAGATGGATTGTTAAACGTCCATTATTATCAAAGTTCTGCCCCAGTGACTAAAATGCAACAGGTTGTTCATGCCGAGGAATTTGAAGTTCTTCACCATTCCCACTTCAGCACTCGCACTTCTACACTATTGATTCTGACTTCAATGTTTCTTTATTGTCACTTATGCACTGCACAGTGAAATTCTTGCTCCCGTCTCCATAATTTGGCAGTATTTACAAAAGCAAAAGAAAAAGTCCAATGTCCGGTCCGTATGTTGGATTTACTGGAGCGCCCCCGATCCAGGTAAGGTCAGTTAAACCCCAGGCTATTGCCAGGGGGGCCTCCTCCGTCACCCTCGACCAGCTCGGCCAGCCAACAGACGTCCCTCTCCTCGCCCAATTGGCTCTGTGTCCCGCGAGGCAACTCCTCTCCTGGAGGTAATACCTCAGTCCCTCTCCTTGCGTCCCACTCCTTGCGCCCAGCGGCGGCAGCGGCTCCCTCCTCCACGACTCTCCGGGTTTCGGGGCCAAGCTCAGCAGCTTCCACCGGGTTGCTCTTCACACCGGCGAACCAAACCTGCCGCCACATATGGCTACAGGCGACCGGCCGAGTCTATGTTTGTTCTCGGCGGCTGCCGGGTCTGTCCTTGATTTCACTGGCCCGCCGGGATGTTCTCGGCGGCCGCCTGGTCGATCTGTGGTCATTTGCTTCTGCCGCTGCGGTGCATCCCAGAAGCTTATGGCTTGTACACCATCTTCCTTCCAGCAGTCGATAACTAGCTCCTTCAAATTCACCTTGCTGACATTGAGGGAGAGATTGGAGATTCTGCAATAGAATAGTGAACATATTTAGGGGTGGCACAACGGCGCAGCGGTGGAGCTGCTGCCTTACAGCGCCAGAGACCCGGGTTCGATCCTGACAACGGGTGCTGTCAGTAAGGAGTTTGTACGTTCTCCCCGTGATCACATGGGATTTCTCCGGGAGCTCTGATTTCCTCCCTCACACCAAAGACATACAGGTTTGTAAGTTATTGTCCTTCGGTAAAAACAATGGTAAATTGTCTCACCTGTGTCGGATGGTGCTGGTTTATGGGGATCGCTGGTCGGCGCGGACTCAGTAGGATGAAGGGACTATTTCAGCGCTGTATCTCTAAAACTAAACAAAATGAAATTAAATTTAGAATAGAACAATATGGCCCTTTGGCCCACAATGTTTGTGCCAACATGATGCCAACTTAAACTGATCTTATCTGCCTGTACATGATCCATATCCCTCTATTCCCCGCACTTCCATGTGCCTATCTGAAAGTCTCTTAAATCCTACTATCATATCTGCACTACCACCACCCATACAGTGCGTTCCACCCCCCCCGCCCACTGTATAAAGAAGCATGCGCTCTACTTCTCCATTAAACCTCCCCCCTTTCACTTTCTAGCTCTGGCCTCTAAAGTTGAGCATTTCCAAACTGGTGAAATGGTTCTGACTGTCTACGCCTCTCATAATCTGGAGCAACGAACAAACTGCTGGAGCCTAGGGGAACTCAGCGGTCGAGCAGCATCTTTGGGGAGGGAGGAAATTATTGACATTCCGGGATGAGACCTAGCATCAGTTTTGTTTGTTCTAAATTTGTAATAAAATATCTGTGGACAGCAACCGCCATATTACTGTAACTTTGACCACAAGAGGGCACCATATGCGACAGGGGTAGTGACAACATTGTTATGCACCTCCAGAACAAAGGAGATATTTTACAAAAAGTTTTGCTTCCTGTCAGTTACGCATCAATTGTCGACATTGTTTAATCCCACTGCAGCATTCACATAATATTTATTAACCACCCTTTTGCAAGCTATAGCTTACACTGAAGATAGACACAAAAAGCTGGAGAAACTCACCGGGTCAGATAGCATCTCTGGAGAAAAGGTGTCATTTCGGTTTGAGACCCTTCTTCAGACTGGGGAAAGGGGAACGGGAGATATAGACGGTGATGTAGAGACCTATAGATCAAATCAATGAAAGATATGCACAAAAGTAATGATGATAAAGAAAACAGGCCATTGTTAGCTGTTTGTTAGGTGAGAAGGGACTTTGAAGCTGGTACGACTTGGGTGGGGGAGGGATGGAGAGAGAGGGAATGCAGGGATTACGAAGTCAGAGAACTCAATATTCATACCACTGGTTGTAAGCTGCCCAAGTGAAATATGAGATGCTGTTCCTCTAATTTGCGATTGGCCTCACTCTGACAAAAGAGGAGGCCCAGGACTGAAAGGTCAGTGTGGGAATGGGAAGGGGAAGTAAAGTGTTTGGGAACCGGGAGATCAGGTAGGTTCAGGCGGAATGAGTGAAGGTGTTCAGTGAAACAATCGGCCAGGCTTATATCAAGGGCTTATTCAAGTTTTCATTTTTGGACGGCAGCTTTCTTTTCCAGCTTTCTTCCCCCATACTACAATCAGTGTGAAGAATAGTCCCAACTAAAAATGTTGTCTGTCCATTCCCTCCACAGATGCTGCCTGACCTCTTGAGTTTCTCCAGCATTCTCTGTTATGCAGTGATAGATCTGTCCCTATCAGTACACACTGCTGTGCCAGGACTAAACTGTACTCATCAGTACCATCTCCCAGTGCTACACAGTGGCTGATGACCTGTAAAGCACCAACATGCCTTCCTAACTCAGGCCCGTACGAAGCTTTTCAAAAAGGGGGGTGGCATGACAGGATCACAAAAAGATTGTAATGTGAAATAATGTGCGCGCTGTGCATGATTGTAATGTGAAATAATGTGCGCGCTGTGCACATCACGAGCGTGAAGCGTGAAGTCCCTCGATGCCAGGGTCCAGGGGTTTTAGATGCTCTCTGATGCATTCTGAGCCTTATTTTGGAGCATTTTTGCATCAAATTCATGACCAATATTTCAGAAATTAACAGGAATCTGAGAGGTAGCTTTTTCACACAAAGGGTGGTGGGTGTATGGAACAAGCTGCCAGAGGAGGTAGTTAAGGCTGGGATTATCCTAATGTTTAAGAGACATTTGGACACGTACATGGATAGGACAGGTTTACATGGATATGGGCCACACGCATGTGAGTGGGACTAGTGTAGATGGGAATTGTTGGTTGGTGTGGGCAAGTTGGGCTGAAGGGCCTGTTTCCGCACTGCATCATTCTATGACTAAAAAGTTAAGAAGAAAAATGCATGTAGATAAGTAGAGCAGATTTGAAAGAGGAGTGAAATGTAAAGGTAGAGAGAGGTTTATGGGTGGAAAGGGACATAGGAAAGGAGAGGGGAGAGTGGGCTTGGGCACATGGCTGAAGGGAAAATAGACACAAAGTGCTGGAGTAACTCAGCGGGTCAGGCAGCATCTCTGGAGAACATGGATAGGTGACATGTCACTGAGTGCTGGAGTAACTCAGTGAGTCAGGCAGCATCTGTGGAGAACATGGATAGGTGACATTTCACAGAGTGCTGGAGCAACTCACTGGGTCAGGCAGCATCTCTGGAGAAACGGTATAGATTATATTTCGGGTCAAGACCCTTCTTCAGTTATATTCATGATGTGACATGCATAGACATTCCTGAATGTTACCCAAACCATCGTGAGCTACTTTGTGATGGTGCTTGCCCTCTCCTTTAACGTCTCTGCTGCCTGGGTGAAGCAGGACAGGACACAAGCTTTGGGACACGGTGTGAAGCTGTTGCAGTCTGTCCCAGCCTGTTAAAAACCTGGATGGAGTGGATGTGGAGAGGATGTTTCCACTAGTGGGAGAGTCTAGGACCTGTGGCCACAGCCTCAGAATTAAAATACATTCCTTTAGGAAGGAGATGAGCAGGAATTTCTTAAGTCAGAGGGTGGTGAACTGTGGAATTCATTGCCACAGACAGCTGTGGAGGTCGTCAATGGACATTTTTCAGGAGGAGATTGATAGATTCTTGATTGATACAGGTGTCAGAGGTAATGGGGAGAAGGCAGGAGAATGGGTTTGAGAGGGAAAGATAGATAGAGTCATAGAGAGATACAGTGTGGAAACAGGCCCTTCGGCCCAGCATGTCCCATCTACACTAGTCCCTCCTGTCCACATTTGATCCATATCCCTCCGAACCTGTCCTATCCATATACCTGTCTAAGTGTTTCTTAAATGTTGCGATAGTCCCTGTCTGTACCTCCTCTGGCAGCTTGGTCCATACACCTACCACCCTTTGTGTGAACAATATACCTGTCAGATTCCTATTAAATCTTTTGCCCTTCACCTTGAACTTATGTCCTCTGCTCCCCGATTCACCTACTCTGCGCAAAAGACTCAACCATATCAATTCAAATCATGATTTTATACACCTCTATTAGATCATCCCTCATCCTGCTGTGCTCCATGAAATAGAGCCCCAGCCTACTCAACCTCTCCCTACAGCTCTGGCCCTCTAGTCCTGAGGCAACATCCTCGTAAATCTTCACTGTACCCTTTCCAGTTTGATGACATCTTTCCTATTACATGGTGCCCAGAACTGAATACAATACTCTAAATGCGGCCTCATCAACTTCTTATACAACTGCAACATGACCTCCCAACTTCTGTACTCAGCATGACCTCCCAATATTACTCCAGCACTCAGTTACTCCAGCACTCTGTGAAACGTCACAGAACAGGGTAAGATTAGCAAGTTTGCTGATGATACAGAAGTGAGTGGATTTGCAAATAGTGAAGATGGTTGTGAAAGATTGCAGCAGGATCTCGATCAATTAGCCAGGTGGGCAGAGGAATGGTTGATGGTTGCATGGTTCCTTGAAGGTTGAGTCGCTGGTATATCAGGTGGTCAAAAAATATTTTGGCACTTTGTCCTTCATCAGTCAGAGTATTGAGTAAAGAAGCTTAAAGATGTTAAGGTAAAAACGGTAGCAAAGTCAAACATGGGTCCCTTGAACGCAGACACGGGTGAAATTATTATGGGCAACAAGGAAATGGCAGAAGAGTTGAATAGGTACTTCGGATCTGTCTTCACTAAGGAAGACACAAACAATCTCCCAGATGTACTGGAGGACAGAGGATCTAAGGGGGTAGAGGAACTGAAATAAATTTTCATTAGGCGAGAAATAGTATTGGGTAGGCTAAAGGGACTGAAGGATGATAAATCCCCTGGACCTGATGGTCTGCATCTCAGGGGGGTGGCTCTATAAATAGTGGATGCATTGGTGATCATTTTCCAATGTTCAATAGATTCAGGATCAGTTCCTGTGGATTGGAGGATAGCTAATGTTATCCCACTTTTCAAGAAAGGAGCGAGAGAGAAAACGGGGAATTACAGACCAGTTAGCCTGACTTCGGTGGTGGGAAAGATGCTGGAGTCAATTATTAAAGAGGTAATAATGGGGCATTTGGATAGCAGTAAAAGGATTAGTCCATCAACATGGATTTATGAAAGGGAAATCATGCTTGACTAATCTTCTGGAATTTTTTGAGGATGTGAGAAGTAAAATGGATGAAGGGGTGCCAGTGGATGTAGTGTACCTGGACTTTCAGAAAGCATTTGATAAGGTCCCGCACGGGACACTGGTGACTAAAATTAGAGCACATGGTATTGGGGTAAGGTGTTGACATGGATAGAAAATTGGTTGGCAGACCGGAAGCAAAGAGTAGGAGTGAACGGGTCCTTTTCAGAATGGCAGGAAGTGGCGAGTGGAGTGCCGCAAGCAGTGGCGGACTGGGTCTAAAAATATTGGTGGCCAGGAGACGACGAATAAATAAATTTTTCAAAAAATACATATGGAAAAAAGGGTACAATTTAAAATGTTTGTGAAAAAATGGTTCTTAGTAATTACAGTGTACATGTACTGTACATATTACTGGCAGTAGATACCGAATGTAAATACAGAATGTTATAATTTAATATTTTTTAAATTTTAAGTAATTGGTTGATATTTTTAAATAATTTACTGCACAATTTACACATTAACAGATAGTTGAAAAGCACAATAGAGCATTGCATGCAGTCCACTATATTAAGAGCAATCGTTTGTGTTCGCTAGATGATTGTGCGAATCTGCTAATAATTGTTTCTGCATCCAATTCATCTAACAATTCCTTTTCAATGGTTAGCAACATGTATGATTCCAAATTCTCCTCAGACAGCGAATTTCTTAACCTTGTCTTTATGATCTTTAGCTTTGAAAATGTCCTCTCACATTGGACTTGAGTAACTGATAGTGTGCAGATGACTTTATAAAGTTGATAAAGGTTATCATATGCCTTTATCGTCATGAAGTCTGTTGGATGCCAGAATGTTTAGTACACTCGATGGGCAAGTGCTGCACATTTTACAATTGTTGCAACTGGAATCCATATTCTCACCATCATTAAGCAACTTTAATACATCAAAGTTTGAAGCAAAAGAAAACAATTCCAATATTACTTGATCTTTGCTGATTTGTGGAAACAGCTTAATAATACCTTCCAATGCTTCATCTTCAAGGCCCTTCTCTGCAATAGTTTTAAACTTTGCTGGGTCCAAGCAGGACAAATCTTTATACAACTGTTTGTGTTGTACAAAGCGTGATTCTAGTGACTGGACAATGCGATCCATTATTGGGTTAAACACATTTACTCAAAAATCAGCTAGAGAATCTGAGGAATTTCTTTTCATCATCAATAAGCTAATCTGCCATTCTTTTCTTCTTCCTCTGCCTCTTAACTGGCAATGCTGTTTCCAACGCAATAATTTCCAATGTTTGATTTTCATCCATATTCATCTGTGAAATCCTGTCATTACATTTCTTTACAAATTCCAAAGCCTTGCTGTGAACGTTATTAAATGTTCTTGTCTGTTCCTTCAACTTTGTTGTAGCTGAATCTACCAAACTCCATGCAGTAAACATATCTAACCCACTTGTCTGTAGATAACTTGATAACGGGGTTGTAGTTTCAAATATATACAAGTAAATAAATGCTGTCAATATGGTTTCAAACTTTAGAAGACTTTGAAGTAAAACATTTGCTTCATGTTTTGTTTTTGCATCAAACTTTTCTGAATCTTGTATCATTGATAAGCATGTCAATAGATTTACGAAAGTACTGGCAGCGGCATCATCAAAACGTCCAAATATAGTTGTTGCTGCATTGGATTTTCCTGACCATCTGGTCTCACCAATTAGCTTTAATCGTTTCATTTTTTTCTTACCCTAGATGTTTTCCAACAACTTCTATCCATGCAGCCATTCTCTTGTATGATGCTTTCACAAAAGTTGCTCTATTCTGGAGCAAATTGAAAAAAGAAACTGCAGGCTCACAACATTTTGTTGTTTCAGTTATCACCAAATTCAAGACATGGGCATAGCACCATTTCACTTGCACTTTATGTGCAATGTGACGAATAAAACCGTATTGTATTGTATTGTATATGAACATGTTGATCAGCCACATCAGCAATTTTACTTTGTAAACCATTATACTGGCCATAGTAGCTTGCAGTGCCATCTGTGCTATTAGATAAACATTTTTGGGGGTCAATTTTAAGATGCTGTAATGTTTCAATCAATAGATCAAAAAGTCCCTGTCCTGTACCATCATTACTTGGCACAACTGAAAGTAGTCGCTCACAGATAATACCTTTAAGCACATACCGAATAATAATTGTGGACGTTTTATACATTTAGCATCAATGAGACCTGCTGCTGCATCGCTGATGACTCATATTTTATATCCGGTTTATATTTGTTAACCTTGAGAGATATGCAAGCACTACTAGTTTCATCTGTAAGGCTATTACTATTACGATACTTAAAGTTCATCACTGAGAACAATGATTCATAAGAATATATATATGAAAAAAATCCTGAATATTGATAATACCTCTCACATAGCTTTAACAATAACTTATGTTCAAGCACATATGCTGAAGAACAGGCTTCATTAACTTTTCATATAATATTTTCAATGCAGTCACTGATAACCAGATAATTACTATGGATAACTGGAGCCTACCCTGGTGTAACAATTATGTTTTTCGAATATCTAAATTTGAACACTCATATAGCTGAATTTGGATATAGTTTACCGATAGTTTTTTTTTACGAAACTTGAAAAACTATATAAAAATAATGGTAAAGGAGCCACGCCACGCCTGGCCGCCTGGTGAATGATGCAACAAGAAGTTATATGCAACAATGATGTTTTATACATATACAAAAACTAAAATTTTTAAAAATCTCTTCAAGAAGAAGGGGGGGGGGGCAGGCTGGGGCTTTTCAAGTGTGTGTGAGAAAAATACGGACAAATCTTTGATACAACATTTTCTCACTTGCCAACCGAAATTTTTTGGGAGTATATTATTACTTGGTGTCTTTTAAGTATTGGGAGAACCTTTTCAAAGAATTAAAAATCACACTGGAGCGGTAAAATCAGAGAATATTGTAAGTAATTATTATAAGATAAGTCCTGTGAGATTGAATGAATGTTAATTGTTGTGACTAATTTTAACTCAAAAGTAGTTCGTCCCTGTTGATACCGTGGATATTTTTTTTAATTAAACTTTCAGTGTAATTCTAGCTGCCAGATACATCTTATTCCTTTTTATTACTAAAACAGTTGTCTGTGTTTGTTTCTTTATTGCATTTTTATTTGATATAGGGGGGGGGCACTTCATCAGGGGGCCCACTTGCCATCGGGCAAGCTGATACCCTGGCCAGTCCGCCACTGGCCGCAAGGCTCGGTGTTGGGGTCGCAATTGTTTACCATATATATTAATGATTTGGAAGAGGGAATTAGGAGCAACACTAGCAAGTTTGCGTATGACACATAGCTGGGTGGCAGTGTGAACTGTGAAGAGGATGTTAGGAGGTTGCAGGGTGACCTGGACAGGTTGAGTGAGTGGGCAGATGCGTGGCAGATGCAGTATAATATATATAAATGTGAGGTTATCCACTTTGGCAGCAAAAACAAGGGGGCAGATTATTATCTCAATGGGGTTAGGTTAGGTAAGGGGGAGGTGCAGCGAGACCTGGGCGTCCTTGTACACCGGTCACTGAAAGTTGGCTTACAGGTACAGCAGGCAGTGAAGAAAACTAATGGAATGGTGGCCTTCATAACAAGAGGATTTCAGTATAGGGGTAGAGAGGTTCTTCTGCAGTTGTATAGGGCTCTGGTGAGACCACATCTGGAGTATTGTGTACAGTTTTGGTCTCCTAATTTGTGGAAGGACATCCTTGTGATTTAAGAGAGAGTTAGATAGAGCTCTAGGGGCTAGTGGAGTCAAGGGATATGGGGAGAAGGCAGGCACGGGTTATTGATAGGGGACATGATCACAATGAATGGCGGTGCTGGCTCAAAGGGCCGAATGGCCTCCTCCTGTACTTATTTTCTATGTTTCTATGTTTTTAACATTAGCAAATTTGCAGATGACACAAAGATGGGTGGCAGTGTGAACTGTGAGGAGGATGCTATGAGAATGCAGGGTGACTTGGACAGGTTGGAGGAGTGGGCAGATGCATGGCAGATGGAGTTTAATGCGGATAAATGTGAGGTTACGCACTTTGGTAGCAAAAACAGGAAAGCAGATTACTATCTATATGGCGTCAAGTTGGGAAAAGGAAGTACAACGAGATCTGGGGTCCTTGTTCATCAGTCTATGAAAGTATGCATGCAGGTACAGCAGGCAGTGAAGAAAGCGAATGGCATGTTGGCCTTTATAACAAGAGGAATCGAATATAGGAGCAAAGAGGTCATTCTGCAGTTGTACAGAGCCCTAGTGATACCACACCTGGAGTATTGTGTGCAGTTTTGATCCCCTAATTTGAGGAAGGACATTCTTGCTATTGAGGGAGTGCAGCGTTGGTTTACAAGGTTAATTCCCGGGATGGCGGAACTGTCATATGCTGAGAGAATGGAGCAGCTGGGCTTGTACACTCTGGAGTTTAGAAGGATGAGAGGGCATCTCATTGAAACATATAACATTGTTAAGCGCTTGGACATGCTAGAGGCAGGAAACATGTTCCCGATGTTGGGGGAGTCCAGAAGCCACAGTTTAAGAATAAGGAATTAGCCATTTGAACGGAGATGAGGAAACACTATTTCTCACAGAGAGTGGTGAGCCTGTGGAATTCTCTGCCTCAGAGGGCGGTAGAGGCAGTTTCTCTGGATGCTTTCAAGAGAGAGCTAGATAGGGCTCTTAAAATAGCGTAGTCAGGACTTCCGGTGGCGCTATGGAGGCTTGAGTCCAGCGCCAACTAGCTCCGTGCCGAAGAAAATTAAAAACGGGAGAAATCGGGTCTTACCTGCAGCGATCTCGATCTGAACGGCTGCCTGCGGGACGTCAACAAGCGCGCTACTTTACGGTATGTCACTACAACGTACCCCCACCCGTGTGACACAAAAAAAGCCGCTAAAGGTAGAACGCAGATGGAAGAGGAAGGCCCTACAGAGGCCTCGGCCTCGGTTACAAAGACGCCCCAGGAAACCCAGGAAACCCAGGAAGACCCTCCGAAGAAAATGACAAAACAGAAAAAGTCGGAAATGGAGGACCTTAAAGCCTTTCTCGCTGCCGAAATGAGAATCTTTGGAGAGCAACTCGACTCTTTTAAGGTAGATTTTAAAACAGAAATGCATTCTACCGTTCAACAAATGCTGGAAATCTGGAAGAGGACGAGGGAGGAAGAGGTCAAGGATCAGATGGAAGTGCTGGAAGCCAGGCTCGATTCGGTGGAAACGAAGGTTAAAACGGAGCTGGACCCCATCCATCACATACTTGATCAACATAGAACAGCGATAACCGAACTTGAAAAATGTGCGGCGACAAGCGAGGAAACTGTAAGTCGACTTCTTACTGAAAATCAACGCCTTACAGATATGGTGATCAAATTAAGTGATACATGTATCGATTTGGAGGGACGGCAAAGACGTAACAATTTAAGAATTGTAGGGGTGAAAGAAGGAAGTGAGAGGGAAATGGGCACTCGGGATTTCGTGGCAAATCTATTACAAAAAGCCTTAAAATTGGATTACAAACCCTCACTCGGTCGAGCTCATAGAGCGCAGCGACGACGTACTCAAGACGATGCCCATCCAAGACAAATTATTGTAAAGGTGCAAATGGATCAAGAATTCGACGATATAATGAAGAAAACTGTTCAAGGCGGACAACTCCATTTTGAAGGTGTGAGATTCAGTATCTACCGAGATTATCCGGCAGAAGTCTTCAAGAAAAGAGCGCTGTTCATTGAGACAAAAAGAATACTGAAGAATGTACCGGATTTGAGATACGGCTTGCTTTATCCCGCAAGACTAAGAGTCTCTTACAAGTCCAAGGAACACTTTTTTACAGACCACGAAAAAGCACTGCAATATGCCAAAGAAGTTGGTAACACGACCATAGACTGAAGGATTTACATTACTCCCTAGGAGTCAAGGACCAACAGGACTACCAGATTTAAAAGGACCTTTAAAGTTCTTTTAAGAGCTTTAAGGACATTCGGAAACCGAAATGGACGGAGGATATTGGACAAAACCGTGATCTTCGTAATTTTATTTTATTTTTTATTATTTTACATATAAAAATTTGTTTTCTTTTTTAAAAAAAATTTTTGTTCTCTTTTTTTTTTTGTGTTTACTAATCATCATTATTATTTGTATATTCATATCTAACTATATAGATAATAACTAATACTTATTAAAATCCATATTACCACTAAAATTATTAACATTAATATTTCTTATAAAAATTTAATACGGGATATGATTGATAACAATGATTAATAATTAATAGTCTTCGATTAAGGTAGAAATGAATTACATACTTATATTATAAAGGAAGATATGTAAGAAGTAATTTAGCCTACGTCATAATAAAGTTTTACGGGTTTTCTCTTTATTTTTCAATTTAAAATTAGATTTATAGATTTAGTGAAAAAATTAATAGGATAGGTAGAGAATAATAACGTTGTGAATTTTTGCTGTTTTGCAGGGTTACGTGCTTATGTATGTATACATATGGGTATATATATATATATATATATATATATGTGTATATTGTGTGTGTGTACGTATGGGTATGTAAATAAGTTTGTTACTCCCAAGAAGTTATTTGAATGTTAGAAATAATCTTTTTTCTTCTTCGGGCACGGAGCTGGGAATTTTTTTTTTCTTACAAAGGCTACGGAAGTCTTTAGAATTCTAGCCACGTTAGTGTGGCTATCACTAACTACACTAATTGTAGATGTAGTTCTTTTTCTTTCACCCTATACTAATCAACTCTATCACCTTTTTCACTTTAAATATTTTTATAATTTAATGTTTGAATGGAAAAATAAGACTAATACAAGGAGATGTGTTCGGAAGAGCGACGTATATGATTTTAAATTCATCTATTCGAGGTTCGGGAGTAGGGTCAGGTTCTCTGTGTTGTACTTTCTGCTCGGCTATAGACCACCTTAGAAATAATATGCAAGATGTTAATATGTCAAGAGGGGGTCAGGGAATAACATTTTGTAGTTGGAATGTCAAGGGAATCAATGAACCAATTAAAAGAGGTAAAGTGTTGGCACATTTAAATTCAATTAAAACAGATGTAATATTTCTTCAAGAAACACACCTTAAAAAGGAATCTCAACATAGACTTAAAGCTAAGTGGATCGCTGAAGCATATCATTCCTCCTTTTCCCACAAGTCCAGAGGAGTTGCAATATTAATTCGTAAAGGAATACCTTTTACGATCTCTTCAACAATAGTGGATATTGATGGTAGATATATTATACTAGTAGGAGAGTTAAATGGAGAAAAAGTGATTCTTCTGAATGTATATGGGCCTAATTTTGATAACCCCATGTTTTTTAATAAAACATCCAATAAAATTCCAGAATCTACACAATATAAATTAATAATTGGAGGAGACTTCAATTGTACATTAGATTCATACTTAGATAGATCATCAAGGCAAAAAAAAAAAGTAAAATCCCAATCAAGTGTATTTCTAAATTCATTTATTGATACCTCTAATATTAAGGATGTCTGGAGAATAGAAAACCCAACTGGACGGGAATATTCATTTTACTCACCAGTACATAAAACATACTCAAGAATAGATTATTTTTTAGTTGACTCTACGTTTACCCCATTTATTTATAATTTAAAATACCATAACATTATAATCTCAGATCACGCACCTGTAACATTCATGATTAAATTGAATGGAATGTCCGAGAAACAAGCATATTGGAGATTTAACCCACAAATTTTGAATGAAAGATCATGCCAGGAATATATTATTAAACAGATTCAAATATTTTTTGAGGTAAATGACAACTCTGACACACCTACTTCTCTTATGTGGGAAACGTTTAAAGCGTTTGTTCGAGGTACATTAATTTCTGCTCAAGCATTTTATAATAAAGAGAACAGGATTAAGCAACAAACATTGGAAAGCGAAATCAAGCAACTAGATATAGAAAATGCGAGAATGCCATCTACTTTAAAACATAATAAAATTGTTGTATTGAAATATAAATTAAATAAAATGTATTCAGAACAAGTAATAAAACTTTATCAAAAAACCAAACAATTACATTTTGAATTCGGAGACAAACCACAAAAACTATTAGCACGTCAGTTACGAAAAATGGAAGGGGAAAAAATAATTCATAAAATTAGAACAGAGACAGGAGAATTATTAAAAATGCCCAAGGACATAAATGATAGATTTCTCCAATACTATTATAACCTTTACTCAACTAAAACAGTAGCACAACCAGAAGGAATAGCAGATTTTTTACTAAAATGTAATTTAAAAGGTTTAGATTCAAACGATAGAGAATTATTAGAAAGGGAGATTACGATAAAGGATATTGAAGAGTCTATTGGTTCTTTAAAAAATGGTAAAGCAGTAGGACCAGATGGTTTAGGCTCCGAATTTTATAAAAAATTTTATGATTTACTTTGCCCACGGTTACAAAGACTGTATGAATATATCTATACTCAACAGAAACTTCCAGACACTTTAAATGAATCTATAATAACACTTATTCCTAAAGCTGATAAAGATCCGGAAGACCCGGGATCATACAGAGCAATTGCACTTTTAAATACAGATCAGAAAATATTAACTAAAATACTAGCGCATAGATTAAGTACAGTGATGAATAAATTAATACACCCTGACCAAACAGGCTTTATTCAGAAACGGTATTCATATTATAATCTAAGAAGATTATTTAATATTATATATTCCAAGAGAATTATTAACGAAGATCTAGCAATAATCTCACTCGACGCTGAAAAAGCATTTGATCAGGTGGAATGGTCTTATCTATTTTCGGTGATGGAAAATATGCAGCTAGGAGAGAAATTCTGTACATGGATAAAACTGTTATATACAAACCCCACGGCTAGAATACTTACAAACCAAAGGTTGTCATCTAAATTTAGCCTATCTAGAGGTTGTAGACAAGGATGCCCGTTATCTCCATTATTATTTGCGCTTGCTATTGAGCCACTGGCAGAAAGAGTTAGGGGGCATCCGGAAATACATGGGTATAACACAAAGGACACAGTGAATAAAATTTCTCTATACGCAGATGATGTATTAATTTACATTACAAAACCAGACATTAGTATTCCAAACTTATTAAAGCTAATAACCCAATTTGGTTCATTTTCAGGATACAGAATAAATTGGAATAAAAGTGAAATTATGCCAATAAGGGAACATAACAAACAGATAATATAACAATTCCCATTTAAAATAGTAAATGAAAAATTTAAATATCTAGGTATTTATATAACTAAGAGATATACATCATTATTTAAAGCAAATTTTCCCCCATTACTGAACAAACTACATAAGAATATTCAATACTGGAAAACACTTCCTATCTCAATGGTTGGCAAAATTAATGCTATAAAAATGATTTTTTTACCGCAAATATTATACCTTTTTCAGACAATTCCGATATATCTGACAAAAAACTTTTTTAAAAAACTGGACTCTATTGTTAATGATTTTATCTGGGATTATAAGAATCATAGGATAAACAAAAGACACTTGTGTAAATCAAAAATAAATGGAGGCTTGGTTTTACCCAACTTTTTGTTTTATTTCTGGGCAGTTAATATTAAAAATATGAATTTCTGGTTGGAAGAAATAGATCATCAACCAGACTGGTTAAAAATGGAAAAGGAAGATTGTTTACCTTTTGATATCGGTTCGATATTATTTGCTACGTCTAAATTAAACAAAAAAATTTATAGGGAAAACCCTATAATATTTAGTGCTATACGAATTTGGAAACAATTAAAAAAGACATTAAAATTAGATAATTTATCACTTTTTCTTCCAATTGTGAATAACCCTTTGTTTAAGCCTTCATGGTTGGACGGGGGTTTTACACAATGGAAGAATTATGGAATTAAAAATATGGGACAACTTTATAAGGAAGGCACCTTTCTGACATTTCAGGAGTTGCAACAGACTCGTGGACTTCGAGGAAATGATTATTTCAGATATCTTCAACTTAGAGATTATGTAAAATCGAACTCTCAAAATTTTCGATTTAGAAATTCAGAAATTCTTGATGAATGTTGGAACAAACATCCTAATACAGAAAAATTAATATCTTATATATATAATATCTTACTAGACAGTGACATTCCTTCGACAGAATTACACAGACAAACATGGGAAGAAGAATTAAATCAAGTAATAACGAAAGATACTTGGGAAGAAAGTTTGAAACACATACATCAGTGCTCACTAAACGCCAGACATTCTCTAATACAATTTAAAGTAATACATAGGTTACATTATTCAAAAACAAAACTACATAAAATTTTTCAACATATCTCACCTATATGTGATAAATGTCAACATTTAGAAGCTTCATTATCTCATATGTTTGCAAACTGTATAAAAATTCTGGGTAAATATTTTCAGTATAATATCTAAAGTAACCGGCACACAAATGGACCCAGACCCAAAACTAATAATACTCGGAATATTAGAATTAAATCAAACAATTAGAACAACACAAAGAAACTTTATTGATTATAGTTTAATAACAGGAAAAAAATTAATTCTAAAATTTTGGAAAGGCCCTACGGCCCCCACAATCAAAATGTGGATTATAGAAATGACGGAGACCTTAAACGTGGAAAGAATCAGATTTTCCCTGTTGGACAAACAGGAATTATTCGTAGGAACATGGTCTCCTTTTATTGATTACTTAAAGGGTCAGAATAGTTCAGCACAGGAACCTGACTAGCACTCGGTCTAAAGAATGGATGAAAGGCTATACTCTGAAATGTACGAACATATCTCGAATGAAGTTTTTTATTTCAATAAATTTTTCCATTCTTCTTTAACTATTTTTTTTTTTAATTTTTTTTTTATTTTTTTTTTATTTTTTATTATTCTTCTTCTCTTTCTTTTCTCTCTTTACTTCATCTATCTCTTTAGTTCTATCTAGTTTAAAAAAAAAAAGGCAAAAGGTATTGGAGACAATGTAATAATAATTGATAATATTATCAATTTAAAAATGTCAGACTGTAATGATGTAAATAAATTGTGTACTTATCTCCAATAATAAAAAAATTAAAAAAAAAATAAAAAAATAAAAAAAATAGCGTAGTCAAGGGATATGGGGAGAAGGCAGGAACGGGGTTCTGATTGGGGATGATCAGCCATGATCACATTGAATGGCGGTGCTGGCTCGAAGGGCCAAATGGCCTACTCCTGCACCTATTGTATCTTGTCTATTATCTATTGTCTAAAGGCAGCTTTAGCATTTTGAAACCAAAGGCAGCTTTAACGGTTTGAAAGCAAAGGCAGCTGTAGCGGGTTTTTTTTATTTTTGAATTTCTTTTATTAGAAGCGATTATACAAGGATAAGGCAATCGACATAACACTTATACAATTATTCATTTTTAACGTAAGAACCTAAATCGAAAAAAAGAGAGAAAAAATAAAAGAATGACGAAAGAGAAGTAAAATAAGAACAAGCTAGAAAGTAGACCCTAAGGTACCAAAGAAGTGCAAGAGAAAAGAAAAGAAAAGAAATAAGAAAAAAAAAATGGAAATATACCTTCCCCCCTCACCTATCCCTGGCATCGGGTTTAAATGTGTGTTTAACCATTCTGTTGTTGCAGAATTTCAGTAAAAGGGAACCATGTCTTAAGAAATTGATCTGCTTTTCCCGCCAAGACAAACCTAATATTTTCCAAATGTTGTGTATCGGACTCATCAGTAATCCACATCTTCACTGTAGGGACTGTTATCTGTTTCCAGAATTTGAGTATTAATTTTTTCGCCTTTATTAGGCCATAGTTGAGGAAACGTCTTTGGAATGTCGTTAATTTAGAGCAGGCATCTGACATACCTAAAGTGATCCGTGTTATATCTGGTTCCAATTTAGTGTTAAGTATTTTGGAGAAGATATCAAATATTCCCCTCCAGAAGTTTTGTAACTTTATACAGGAGGAAAATGAATGGGTTATAGTCGCTTTTTGGAAGAGACATTTATCACAATAGGAGAGACATTTGGGAAGATCGTGTTTAATTTGGTCTTTGAATAGTAGAGTCTATGCAGTATTTTAAATTTTATCAGGGAGTGCCGAACATTGAGAGAGCAGTAGTGTATGTATAGAAGGCTTTCCTCCCAGCTATCTTTTGAAATTAATAAACCCAATTTATATTCCCATGCTCGCCTATGCCTCTCAGAAGATGGGGTGTATGCAGTTAAAAGAGTATTGTAAATGTAGGATATTAACTTGCTTGTATCAACATGTCTATTCATGCAGTCATCTAGTATATCTGGACCCATAGAATGACAGTCTTGTGTATATGTTTTCACATAGTCTCGGATTTGAAGATATCTGAAAGAATTACTTGCTTTCAAGTGATATTTCTCCTGTAATTCTTGAAACGAGAGGAAAATCCCCTTCTCGTAAAGATCTCCCACCGTTTTAATTCCTGAGTTTTTCCATTGTGCAAACGCCTTATCTAAATTAGACGGTTTAAACGAGGGTTTATTAGCGATTGGTAAAAGGAGAGAGACATTTCTCAGTTTGAGGTTTGATTTCAACTGTTTCCAAATGCGTAGGGTACTGTGTATTATCGGATTTTGCTCATACATTGATTTATTCAGATGTGTTGGATAAAGAAGAATTGCGCTATATTAAAAGGCAAACAATCTTCCCTCTACATTTTTAACCAGTTTACCTGTTGGCATGTGTCATCCATCCAGTAGATTACGTTTTTGATATTAGTCGCCCAGTAATAGAAACCAAAGGCAACTTTAGCGTTTTCAAACCTTAGGCAACGATAGCGTTTTGGAACGTTGCCCATTTCCTTCGCTCCATAGATGCTGCTACACCCGCTGAGTTTCTCCAACACTTTTGTCTACATAGCTTTTTCAAACCTTATGCAACTTTAGCGTTTTCAAACCATAGGCAGCATTAGCGTTTTCAAACGAGACAGCTTTAGCTGTTTTCAAACCAAAGGCAGCTTTAGCTGTTTTCAAACCAAAGGCGGCTTTAGCGTTTTCAAACCAAAGGCAACATCAGCGTTTTCAAACCAAAGGCGGTTTAGCGTTTTCATACCAAAGCCGGAGCACCTGGAGAACGTCCACGCAGGTCACGGGGAGAATGTACAAACTCCGTACAGATAGCACCCGTAGTCGGGATCGAACCTGGGCCTCTGGTTCCACCATGCTGCCCCTCAGCTGCTCTGCCTTTCAGTCAGACCATTTATCTCGGCACCATTTAAGGCCATACTCTCAATTACGTAATATTAAGGCCAGTCATCTCAGTGTTGAACTGGTCTCAAGTCTGGTCTCCGTAGTCACTTGGACAGAGAATTCCCTGCATTTCACATCTTCTGGGTGTTAAGCTGCTACAGTTCAGTGAAGTTTGCTTTCAATTGAATGGTGGATTCTGCGGGCAATTGATGGGAATTTGTGAGGAACTAGTTTCAAGGAGAATTTGTGAAGGACTGGGATTCTCTGAGAGCTGGCATTGATTTGATGGGCTGAAATGGCCTATGTCATAAGGAAATATGAAGTATGGAAAAGTGACTTTTCTGCATTACATATTTGTAAATTTGACGTGTATGTTGTGAAATAAGTAGCTGCGAGTAGAATTAAAAAGCCTCCAAACTTGAAAATAAACTTTGTTTTTAATTTCTATTCCTAGATGTTGTTGCAGAAGGTGAAGGAAATGGAATCTGCTGTGGAAAGGTGCAGAGCTGCGCTGCGGCAGTTTCCAGACTTACTCAACTGCTCACAACGATAGAGATAAATAACTCATTTAAGGGCCTGTCCCACTTGGCAATTTTTTCGGTGACTGCCGGCATCATATCAATGTCATCACGCCACAAATGTTTTGGTGTTGATGTTGTCGGCCACAGTATCTGCAGATGCATTAAGATGCCCCTGGGGTATGGCACGGCAGCAGGTTTGCCTGTGGCTGAGCTGTGAGCAATATAATGCTGATGCTGTGTGTTTCCAGACAGGAGTGGAGTAGCAGTAGACCTGGGAAGGGGGGCTTCGTCGGTTGCTGTGTGAAACAGGTCAACGTCATTTTTTAGTTTCGAGGTACAGCGTGGAAACAGGCCCTTCAGCCCACCGAGTCCGTGCAGACCAATGATCACCCTTACACTGGTAGTCAGGATTGAACCCGGGTCTCTGGTGCTGCAAGGCCGTAGCTCTACTGCTGCACCACCGTGCTGCCTCTGCTCCTGCACCCTGATGACTTGCTTTGTCCTGTATAGTACAGGTTTGGTCTGGGCCACTGCCAGACATAAAAACAGTATTTTTCCACAAGCAGTAGCTCGACTCAACAGCCAAAAATCTGTAGCCTCTTTTTACTCTGGTACTTTATTTCCACATGTTTAAATTATAATGTTTTATTTTTAATTGTCTACTGTATATCATGTTTTTATCCTTGCAAGCAAAGCATCAAGGCAAGTTCTTGTATGTATACATACTTGGCTAATAAAATTATATTGATTATTATTATTATAGGTAGACAGATGAACAGAAGCAGCTACTGACTGCACTGGTGCTGCTGGAGGAGCAGCTCAGCCAGACACGACTGGAGCTGCAGGCTGCACGTGCGGCACAGAAGGACATGGACTCCAGCATGCAAGCTCTGGAAAACTGAATTAAAATATGACTGATGTAAGTTTTCCCAAAAAGATTTTTATTTAACTGTAAAATGCCAAAACTTAGCAAAACTTGCCTTGGAGATGATCAAAGAGATTGAGGCGAAGAGAAAAGTGTGGAAAGTATCTTGCCCTCTTCCCTCCCCTTCTTTAACACTCAACTCCCACTCTCTCCCTCCCTCTCTACTGTGTTCTTCCCTTTCTCTCACTGTCTCTCCTTTTCCCCCTCTGCTCCTTTCCCTGTGTTCACGACGTGGTGTCCTCAACATTGGAGAAACCAAACAGGCATTGGGTTCAATCCAAGGGGCACTCCTGAGCTTCCTGTTATCTCATTCTGACTCTTGGATGTGGGAGTGACTGAACAGTCTGGGACTTCCTGCACTGTTGCAGTGAGGCTCAAAGCAATCTTGAGGAATGGCATCTCACCTTCCATTTGGGCTCATGGCAGTCCTCTGGGCTTGAACGGAATTTGATAATCTTGGGTAACTTGATTCCTCTGTTACTATCAGTTGTCCATTTGTGATAATTGGGTTGGCTTGTTTTTTAAAATCTCTATCCAAAAGTGGAGGGCATGTCCATGCTGACCTGCCAGACATGTCTTGTCTGAACAGCATATCCACCTGAAACGTCACCCATGCCTTCTCTCCAGAGATGCAGCCTGTCCCGTTGTCTATCTTCGGTTTAAACAGCATCTGCCATTCCTTCCTAGACATGTCTTCTTGCTCTGCATTTTGCAACTTATACGATCTTTGATTATTTGTCTTATCACCTAACCGCTCCTATTCATTCCTTGACCAGATAACTTTGTGTGCAGCTTATCCCCATGGTCACCTGGTTTGACACTATCAGAGTCATCCAACCACCTGTGCAGCTTTACAAGTTTCTGTTGTCGCCTCCCCAGTTCTGACGAAGGGTCTTTGACTTGAAACATGAATTCTGTTTCTCTGGCTACAGATGCAGCCTGACCCGAGTGCTCCCAGCATTTTGTTTTTCAGATTTATTCCATCTGCAGATTTCACGCATTTATTCTAACTTGTTTTTCTATATGACTGCCACCTTTCAGTCCATGTTAGCACACTTCCTCCAATATCTTGCGCTCTTCATTGTTTTTGCAGCAGCCTCATATGTGGCAAATGCCTTTTGGAGATCTAAATACACACTACATTTACATGAGATCGACACAAAAAGCTGGAGTAACTCAGCGGATCAGACAGCATCTCTGGAGAAAACAAATAGAAAAGTCCTTTTCTCCAGAGATGCTATCTGAGCCGCTAAGTTACTCCAGCTTATTGTGTCAATCTTTGGTTTAAACCAGCATTTGCAGTTCCTTCCAACTACATTTACAGGTTTCCCTTATCAACTCCCTATCACATCCTGTCAAGTTTTGTCACACATGATTTTCATTAAACCATGTCGGCTACGTTTGATTAGATGCAGCTTACCAAATGATTAGTTATTTCCTCTTGTGAACTATGAGTGCTGGATGAATTAGAATCATAGAGTGATACAGTGTGGAAACAGACCCTTCGGCCCAACTCGCCCACACCCGCCAACAAGTCCCACCTACCTGCGTTTGGTCCATATCCCTCCAAACCTGTCCTATCCATGTACGTGTCAATTGACCTATAGTTCCCACCTTCTGTTTTATGTGCTGGGAGGCCAGGTGAATCTCACTCACAGCCTCTTCTACTGCTGGTCCAGGTGCCCAATAAATGTGAGTTCTGCTTCCAACAACCATTCAGGCAGTGAACCCTTGGCCCACTGTACTAATCGCATCAAACCCTTGTGCTAATTGAATGACATTTCCAACTTTGTGCAGGAAAGATGGTTACCTTGTTTACTCTGAATGGACCAGTCAGAATATCATAACCTTATGTGTAGGAAGGAACTGCAGATGCTGGTTTACACCGCAGATAGACATCAGCAAGACAGGCAGCATCACTGGGGGATGGGGGGGAGGGGGGATGGATGACATTTCGGGTCGAGACGTCTGAAGAAGGGTCTCAATCCGAAACATGATCCATTCCTTCTCTCCAGAGATGCTGCCTGTCCCGCTGAGTTACTCCAGCATTTTGTCTTTTTTTCTATAATATTATAACCACTCAAACAATCTACCTGCTGCAGTTCCTGACGACTCTCTCCTTGCAACCTTTCTTCTGCAGTCCTGCCACTGTCGTAAACCTTTCTTGTGCCTCTCTAGTGAACTCCCAACAATCCTGTAGGGAGACAACCAGAATAAGGAATTACCCATTTGAACGGAGATGAGGAAACACTATTTCTCACAGAGAGTGGTGAGCCTGTGGAATTCTCTGGCTCAGAGGGCGGTAGAGGCAGTTTCTCTGGATGCTTTCAAGAGAGAGCTAGATAGGGCTCTTAAAATAGCGGAGTCAAGGGATATGGGGAGAAGGCAGGAACGGGGTACTGATTGGGGATGATCAGCCATGATCACATTGAATGGCGGTGCTGGCTCGAAGGGCCAAATGGCCTACTCCTGCACCTATTGTATCTTGTCTATTATCTATTGTCTAAAGGCAGCTTTAGCATTTTGAAACCAAAGGCAGCTTTAGCGGTTTGAAAGCAAAGGCAGCTTTAGCGGGTTTTTTTATTTTTGAATTTCTTTTATTAGAAGCGATTATACAAGGATAAGGCAATCGACATAACACTTATACAATTATTCATTTTTAACGTTAGAACCTAAATCGAAAAAAAAGAGAGAAAAAATAAAAGAATGACGAAAGAGAAGTAAAATAAGAACAAGCTAGAAAGTAGACCATAAGGTACCAAAGAAGTGCAAGAGAAAAGAAAAGAAATAAGAAAAAAAAATGGAAATATACCTTCCCCCCTCACCTATCCCTGGCATCGGGTTTAAATTTGTGTTTAACCATTCTGTTGTTGCAGAATTTCAGTAAAAGGGAACCATGTCTTAAGAAATTGATCTGCTTTTCCCGCCAAGACAAACCTAATATTTTCCAAATGTTGTGTGTCGGACTCATCAGTAATCCACATCTTCACTGTAGGGACTGTTATCTGTTTCCAGAATTTGAGTATTAATTTTTTCGCCGTTATTAGGCCATAGTTGAGGAAACGTCTTTGGAATGTCGTTAATTTAGAGCAGGCATCTGACATACCTAAAGTGATCCGTTTTATATCTGGTTCCAATTTAGTGTTAAGTATTTTGGAGAAGATATCAAATATTCCCCTCCAGAAGTTTTGTAACTTTATACAGGAGGAAAATGAATGGGTTATAGTCGCTTTTTGGAAGAGACATTTATCACAATAGGAGAGACATTTGGGAAGATCGTGTTTAATTTGGTCTTTGAATAGTAGAGTCTATGCAGTATTTTAAATTTTATCAGGGAGTGCCGAACATTGAGAGAGCAGTAGTGTATGTATAGAAGGCTTTCCTCCCAGCTATCTTTTGAAATTAATAAACCCAATTTGTATTCCCATGCTCGCCTATGCCTCTCAGAAGATGGGGTCTATGCAGTTAAAAGAGTATTGTAAATGTAGGATATTAACTTGCTTGTATCAACATGTCTATTCATGCAGTCATCTAGTATATCTGGACCCATAGAGTGACAGTCTTGTGTATATGTTTTCACATAGTCTCGGATTTGAAGATATCTGAAAGAATTACTTGCTTTCAAGTGATATTTCTCCTGTAATTCTTGAAACGAGAGGAAAATCCCCTTCTCGTAAAGATCTCCCACCGTTTTAATTCCTGAGTTTTTCCATTGTGCAAACGCCTTATCTAAATTAGACGGTTTAAACGAGGGTTTATTAGCGATTGGTAAAAGGAGAGAGAAATTTCTCAGTTTGAGGTTTGATTTCAACTGTTTCCAAATGCGTAGGGTACTGTGTATTATCGGATATTGCTCATACATTGATTTATTCAGATGTATTGGAGAAAGAAGAATTGCGCTATATTAAAAGGCAAACAATCTTCCCTCTACATTTTTAACCAGTTTACCTGTTGGCATGTGTCATCCATCCAGTAGATTACGTTTTTGATATTAGTCGCCCAGTAATAGAAACCAAAGGCAACTTTAGCGTTTTCAAACCTTAGGCAACGATAGCGTTTTGGAACGTTGCCCATTTCCTTCGCTCCATAGATGCTGCTACACCCGCTGAGTTTCTCCAACACTTTTGTCTACATAGCGTTTTCAAACCTTAGGCAACTTTAGCGTTTTCAAACCATAGGCAGCATTAGCGCTTTCAAACGAGACAGCTTTAGCTGTTTTCAAACCAAAGGCAGCTTTAGCTGTTTTCAAACCAAAGGCTGCTTTAGCGTTTTCAAACCAAAGGCAACATTAGCGTTTTCGACCAAAGGCGGTTTAGCGTTTCATACCAAAGCCGGAGCACCTGGAGAACATCCACGCAGGTCACGGGGAGAATGTACAAACTCCGTACAGATAGCACCCGTAGTCGGGATCGAACCTGGGCCTCTGGTTCCACCATGCTGCCCCTCAGCTGCTCTGCCTTTCAGTCAGACCATTTATCTCGGCACCATTTAAGGCCATACTCTCAATTACGTAATATTAAGGCCAGTCATCTCAGTGTTGAACTGGTCTCAAGTCTGGTCTCCGTAGTCACTTGGACAGAGAACTCCCTGCATTTCACATCTTCTGGGTGTTAAGCTGCTACAGTTCAGTGAAGTTTGCTTTCAATTGAATGGTGGATTCTGCGGGCAATTGATGGGAATTTGTGAGGAACTAGTTTCAAGGAGAATTTGTGAAGGACTGGGATTCTCTGAGAGCTGGCATTGATTTGATGGGCTGAAATGGCCTATGTCATAAGGAAATATGAAGTATGGAAAAGTGACTTTTCTGCATTACATATTTGTAAATTTGACGTGTATGTTGTGAAATAAGTAGCTGCGAGTAGAATTAAAAAGCCTCCAAACTTGAAAATAAACTTTGTTTTTAATTTCTATTCCTAGATGTTGTTGCAGAAGGTGAAGGAAATGGAATCTGCTGTGGAAAGGTGCAGAGCTGCGCTGCGGCAGTTTCCAGACTTACTCAACTGCTCACAACGATAGAGATAAATAAGTCATTTAAGGGCCTGTCCCACTTGGCAATTTTTTTCGGTGACTGCCGGCATCATATCAATGTCATCACGCCACAAATGTTTTGGTGTTGATGTTGTCGGCCACAGTATCTGCAGATGCATCAAGATGCCCCTGGGGTATGGCACGGCAGCAGGTTTGCCTGTGGCTGAGCTGTGAGCAGTATAATGCTGATGCTGTGTGTTTCCAGACAGGAGTGGAGTAGCAGTAGACCTGGGAAGGGGGGCTTCGTCGGTTGCTGTGTGAAACAGGTCAACATCATTTTTTAGTTTCGAGGTACAGCGTGGAAACAGGCCCTTCAGCCCACCGAGTCCGTGCAGACCAATGATCACCCTTACACTGGTAGTCAGGATTGAACCCGGGTCTCTGGTGCTGCAAGGCCGTAGCTCTACTGCTGCACCACCGTGCTGCCTCTGCTCCTGCACCCTGATGACTTGCTTTGTCCTGTATAGGACAGGTTTGGTCTGGGCCACAGCCAGACATAAAAACAATATTTTTCCACAAGCAGTAGCTCGACTCAACAGCCAAAAATCTGTAGCCTCTTTTTACTCTGGTACTTTATTTCCACATGTTTAAATTATAATGTTTTATTTTTAATTGTCTACTGTATATCATGTTTTTATCCTTGCAAGCAAAGCATCAAGGCAAGTTCTTGTATGTATACATACTTGGCTAATAAAATTATATTGATTATTATTATTATAGGTTGACAGATGAACAGAAGCAGCTACTGACTGCACTGGTGCTGCTGGAGGAGCAGCTCAGCCAGACACGACTGGAGCTGCAGGCTGCACGTGCGGCACAGAAGGACATGGACTCCAGCATGCAAGCTCTGGAAAACCGAATTAAAATATGACTGATGTAAGTTTTCCCAAAAAGTTTTTTATTTAACTGTAAAATGCCAAAACTTAGCAAAACTTGCCTTGGAGATGATCAAAGAGATTGAGGCGAAGAGGAAAGTGTGGAAAGTATCTTGCCCTCGTCCCTCCCCTTCTTTAACACTCAACTCCCACTCTCTACCTCCCTCTCTACTGTGTTCTTCCCTTTCTCTCACTGTCTCTCCTTTTCCCCCTCTGCTCCTTTCCCTGTGTTCACGACGTGGTGTCCTCAACATTGGAGAAACCAAACAGGCATTGGGTTCAATCCAAGGGGCACTCCTGAGCTTCCTGTTATCTCATTCTGACTCTTGGATGTGGGAGTGACTGAACAGTCTGTGACTTCCTGCACTGTTGCAATGAGGCTCAAAGCAATCTTGAGGAATGGCATCTCACCTTCCATTTGGGCTCATGGCAGTCCTCTGGGCTTGAACGGAATTTGATAATCTTGGGTAACTTCATTCCTCTGTTAGTATCAGTTGTCCATTTGTGATAATTGGGTTTGCTTGTTTTTTAAAATCTCTATCCAAAAGTGGAGGGCATGTCCATGCTGACCTGCCAGACATGTCTTGTCTGAACAGCATATCCACCTGAAACGTCACCCATTCCTTCTCTCCAGAGATGCAGCCTGTCCCGTTGTCTATCTTCGGTTTAAACAGCATCTGCCATTCCTTCCTAGACATGTCTTCTTGCTCTGCATTTTGCAACTTATACGATCTTTGATTATTTGTCTTATCACCTAACCGCTCCTATTCATTCCTTGACCAGATAACTTTGTGTGCAGCTTATCCCCATGGTCACCTGGTTTGACACTATCAGAGTCATCCAACCACCTGTGCAGCTTTACAAGTTTATGTTGTCGCCTCCCCAGTTCTGACGAAGGGTCTTTGACTTGAAACATGAATTCTGTTTCTCTGGCTACAGATGCAGCCTGACCCGCGTGCTCCCAGCATTTTGTTTTTCAGATTTATTCCATCTGCAGATTTCACACATTTATTCTAACTTGTTTTTCTATATGACTGCCACCTTTCAGTCCATGTTAGCACACTTCCTCCAATATCTTGGGCTCTTCATTTTTTTTGCAGCAGCCTCATATGTGGCAAATGCCTTTTGGAGATCTAAATACACACTACATTTACAGGAGATCGACACAAAAAGCTGGAGTAACTCAGCGGATCAGACAGCATCTCTGGAGAAAACAAATAGAAAAGTCCTTTTCTCCAGAGATGCTATCTGAGCCGCTAAGTTACTCCAGCTTATTGTGTCAATCTTTGGTTTAAACCAGCATTTGCAGTTCCTTCCAACTACATTTACAGGTTTCCCTTATCAACTCCCTATCACATCCTGTCAAGTTTTGTCACACATGATTTTCATTAAACCATGTCGGCTACGTTTGATTAGATGCAGCTTACCAAATGATTAGTTATTTCCTCTTGTGAACTATGAGTGCTGGATGAATTAGAATCATAGAGTGATACAGTGTGGAAACAGACCCTTCGGCCCAACTCGCCCACACCCGCCAACATGTCCCACCTACCTGCGTTTGGTCCATATCCCTCCAAACCTGTCCTATCCATGTACGTGTCAATTGACCTATAGTTCCCACCTTCTGTTTTATGTGCTGGGAGGCCAGGTGAATCTCACTCACAGCCTCTTCTACTGCTGGTCCAGGTGCCCAATAAATGTGAGTTCTGCTTCCAACAACCATTCAGGCAGCGAACCCTTGGCCCACTGTACTAATTGCAAACCAAAGGCGGCTTTAGCGTTTTCAAACCAAAGGCAACATTAGCGTTTTCAAACCAAAGGCGGTTTAGCGTTTTCATACCAAAGCCGGAGCACCTGGAGAACGTCCACGCAGGTCACGGGGAGAATGTACAAACTCCGTACAGATAGCACCCGTAGTCGGGATCGAACCTGGGCCTCTGGTTCCACCATGCTGCCCCTCAGCTGCTCTGCCTTTCAGTCAGACCATTTATCTCGGCACCATTTAAGGCCATACTCTCAATTACGTAATATTAAGGCCAGTCATCTCAGTATTGAACTGGTCTCAAGTCTGGTCTCCGTAGTCACTTGGACAGAGTATTCCCTGCATTTCACATCTTCTGGGTGTTAAGCTGCTACAGTTCAGTGAAGTTTGCTTTCAATTGAATGGTGGATTCTGCGGGCAATTGATGGGAATTTGTGAGGAACTAGTTTCAAGGAGAATTTGTGAAGGACTGGGCTTCTCTGAGAGCTGGCATTGATTTGATGGGCTGAAATGGCCTATGTCATAAGGAAATATGAAGTATGGAAAAGTGACTTTTCTGCATTACATATTTGTAAATTTGACGTGTATGTTGTGAAATAAGTAGCTGCGAGTAGAATTAAAAAGCCTCCAAACTTGAAAATAAACTTTGTTTTTAATTTCTATTCCTAGATGTTGTTGCAGAAGGTGAAGGAAATGGAATCTGCTGTGGAAAGGTGCAGAGCTGCGCTGCGGCAGTTTCCAGACTTAATCAACTGCTCACAACGATAGAGATAAATAACTCATTTAAGGGCCTGTCCCACTTGGCAATTTTGTCGGTGACTGCCGGCATCATATCAATGTCATCACGCCACAAATGTTTTGGTGTTGATGTTGTCGGCCACAGTATCTGCAGATGCATCAAGATGCCCCTGGGGTATGGCACGGCAGCAGGTTTGCCTGTGGCTGAGCTGTGAGCAGTATAATGCTGATGCTGTGTGTTTCCAGACAGGAGTGGAGTAGCAGTAGACCTGGGGAGGGGGGCTTCGTCGGTTGCTGTGTGAAACAGGTCAACGTCATTTTTTAGTTTCGAGGTACAGCGTGAAAACAGGCCCTTCAGCCCACCGAGTCCGTGCAGACCAATGATCACCCTTACACTGGTAGTCAGGATTGAACCCGGGTCTCTGGTGCTGCAAGGCCGTAGCTCTACTGCTGCACCACCGTGCTGCCTCTGCTCCTGCACCCTGATGACTTGCTTTGTCCTGTATAGGACAGGTTTGGTCTGGGCCACAGCCAGACATAAAAACAGTATTTTTCCACAAGCAGTAGCTCGACTCAACAGCCAAAAATCTGTAGCCTCTTTTTACTCTGGTACTTTATTTCCACATGTTTAAATTATAATGTTTTATTTTTAATTGTCTACTGTATATCATGTTTTTATCCTTGCAAGCAAAGCACCAAGGCAAGCTCTTGTATGTATACATACTTGGCTAATAAAATTATATTGATTATTATTATTATAGGTTGACAGATGAACAGAAGCAGCTACTGACTGCACTGGTGCCGCTGGAGGAGCAGCTCGGCCAGACACGACTGGAGCTGCAGGCTGCACGTGCGGCACAGAAGGACATGGACTCCAGCATGCAAGCTCTGGAAAACCGAATTAAAATATGACTGATGTAAGTTTTCCCAAAAAGTTTTTTATTTAACTGTAAAATGCCAAAACTTAGCAAAACTTGCCTTGGAGATGATCAAAGAGATTGAGGCGAAGAGGAAAGTGTGGAAAGTATCTTGCCCTCGTCCCTCCCCTTCTTTAACACTCAACTCCCACTCTCTCCCTCCCTCTCTACTGTGTTCTTCCCTTTCTCTCACTGTCTCTCCTTTTCCCCCTCTGCTCCTTTCCCTGTGTTCACGACGTGGTGTCCTCAACATTGGAGAAACCAAACAGGCATTGGGTTCAATCCAAGGGGCACTCCTGAGCTTCCTGTTATCTCATTCTGACTCTTGGATGTGGGAGTGACTGAACAGTCTGTGACTTCCTGCACTGTTGCAATGAGGCTCAAAGCAATCTTGAGGAATGGCATCTCACCTTCCATTTGGGCTCATGGCAGTCCTCTGGGCTTGAACGGAATTTGATAATCTTGGGTAACTTGATTCCTCTGTTAGTATCAGTTGTCCATTTGTGATAATTGGGTTTGCTTGTTTTTTAAAATCTCTATCCAAAAGTGGAGGGCATGTCCATGCTGACCTGCCAGACATGTCTTGTCTGAACAGCATATCCACTTGAAACGTCACCCATTCCTTCTCTCCAGAGATGCAGCCTGTCCCGTTGTCTATCTTCGGTTTAAACAGCACCCGCCAACATGTCCCACCTACCTGCGTTTGGTCCATATCCCTCCAAACCTGTCCTATCCATGTACGTGTCAATTGACCTATAGTTCCCACCTTCTGTTTTATATGCTGGGAGGCCAGGTGAATCTCACTCACAGCCTCTTCTACTGCTGGTCCAGGTGCCCAATAATTGTGAGTTCTGCTTCCAACAACCATTCAGGCAGTGAACCCTTGGCCCACTGTACTAATTGCATCAAACCCTTGTGCTAATTGAATGACATTTCCAACTTTGTGCAGGAAAGATGGTTACCTTGTTTATTCTGAATGGACCAGTCAGAATATCATAACCTTATGTGTAGGAAGGAACTGCAGATGCTGGTTTACACCGCAGATAGACATCAGCAAGACAGGCAGCATCACTGGGGGATGGGGGGGAGGGGGGATGGATGACATTTCGGGTCGAGACGTCTGAAGAAGGGTCTCAATCCGAAACATGATCCATTCCTTCTCTCCAGAGATGCTGCCTGTCCCGCTGAGTTATTCCAGCATTTTGTCTTTTTTTCTATAATATTATAACCACTCAAACAATCTACCTGCTGCAGTTCCTGACGACTCTCTCCTTGCAACCTTTCTTCTGCAGTCCTGCCACTGTCGTAAACCTTTCTTGTGCCTCTCTAGTGAACTCCCATCAATCCTGTAGGGAGGCAACCAGAATCCACACAATGTTACAGGTACGGCTGAGCTACCATTTTCCACAGTTCCAAGATGACTGTCCCACTACCTTCAAAGATCCCACAACAAGATAGACACAAAATGCTGGAGTAACTCAGCGGGATGGACAGGATCTCTGGAGCATTAGATGCTGCCTGGTCCGCTGAGTAACTCCAGCATTTTGTGTCTATCTTCAGTGTAAACCAGCATCTGCATTTCCTTCCTACACAACAAGCTCTCCAAGATCTTTCTGTTCCCCACCACGGTTCAGTATCCTTTCAGCTATAATGTATTCCCTTGTCTTGTCTCCCTCGCCAAAGCATCAACAATTGTAAAATAATATATTTTTTAAGATGACAAAGATACTGCTTTGCATTGATTTCAATGTCTACAAGGAGGAGCACTGACTATCCAGCTCTTGTGTGTTTAGAACGAGACGGCGTTGCTCCCACTTGTCCACAAGCTGCTCTTCGGTTCATCACAAGACAGCACAGGGGAACCACTGACAGCACAGCTGGTGCATCACAAGGAACTCGAGGCCCTCCTCGCTGGCTTGGAGAAGATCCTCTCAGATGCATCACTTTATCCTCGTCCGGCAATGGAGACACACTCGGCAGCTGTCAGAGCAGGGATTATTAAGGTACAAGCATGCAAGCAGCCAGTGGCTCTAACTCTGGAACACATCATTGTATTTTAGAAATGTAATTTATTGATAATACTAGACTAAGTGGGACCCGTTGGGTCCCATGTTCACACGAGAGGGCTGGTACCCCAACGCAATATTCCACCTCTCCACCAATTCCAATATTGGTGGCCGGTGGGGGGGGGGCTTTCTGTGTGTTGTGGGCTGAAGGGACTGGTTTCCAGAGGGCTAGTATGGACATTGTGGGCCGAATGGATTATTGGGCTGGCAGCTCAGTCACTCAAGCCTGGTGTGCTGGCAGCTCACTCACTCGCGGCTGGTGGACTGGCAGTTGACTCGAGGCTATTCCTTTAAATTCCATTTTAAGCAGAGTGCAGGCCACCAAATTCAAATGAAGTTTCCTACCATTTCAAGCAGAGAGCAAGGCCACCAAATTCAAATGCAGTTTCCTACCATTTCAAGCAGGGTGCAATGCCACCAAATTCAAATGCAGTTTCCTACCATTTCAAGCAGAGAGCAAGGCCACCAAATTCAAATGCAGTTTCCTATGATTTCAAGCAGGGTGCAAGGCCACCAAATTCAAAAGCAGTTTCATACCATTTCAACCAGGGTGCAAGGCCACCAAGGTGACCTCTCCCTCCCCCATCTTGCAGAGACTGAGCCACTTCCACAGTTCCGGGTTTTATAGTCCCTCCTCCTCCCACCAGAAGGGGCGTGGCCTTCATGGCAGTGATTGACAGGAGAGATAATCTCAACATTTTTAAAAAACAAATAACTCTTTTATTTTTCATCGATGGGAAAAATCCTCTTGCCCTGTGCAGCGAAGGGGCACTCTGAGTAAGATGACTAAAAATGACAACCGTAAGTGGTAGCGTTTTTTCTAAAATCAATATGCAGTGCAAACAGGAAGTGGTCAAGATGAGACTTTTAATTATAAAGATATATAGTAATGAAATTGGGGCATGTCTTGCTCTACGTTCCATCAATTCAGCACTTTCGCTTGCAATGTGTCAATGAACACCACATCCTTAAACAGTGCTCCCATGAAGTGTCTGAGAGTCCCTCAGTGTCTAGTGGTGGCCGGACCTTAGACCAAGGCCACTCCCCCACAGCCTCTGTGGTGACTACACTGAGCTTCAGTGTGTCACTCACACCACATACTCTCACACCCTGGAATGTGCCAGTCGGCAGCAATTCATTTACCCACATCTTATGCAGGAAGATCAATGTTTGGGCAGACCAACGTGAGTCTTCCGCTGAGATAATGATCTTCCAGCAGCAGTTGACATTTGTCTTGTTGTGCGTTCCTGTGAACAGTTCCTAGATCACTGATGCACAACTGCTCAGGGTGTACCATGACAAGAGCCCTTGCATTCTTCTTCTGACCTTCCTGTCAAACACCCAGTGCATAAGGAGGTGAATGTTGTCCACACCACAACCATCTCAATGGCAGCGTGCAGTGGGGTGCTTTTCTGACAGAGCAGGCAGGGTCTGACTGGGAGGGCTCCTCACACTACTGTTGGCGAGTTCCTCTGTCTGCTTGGGGAGCCATCTGATGGGATCCATCGAGTCCTTCTCCCACAGTGCCTGTAGCTCGTTCTACCTTGATCACGTGGTCACAGGTAGTTTTCTTCAGGAACCTTTCTGTGAAGGACAGGTAGTAAGGCAATGTCAAACTGAATGGAACATTGCATCAGTCTACACTGGCCAACATGTCCCAGCTACACTAGTCCCACCTGCCTGCGTTTGCCCCAGATCCTTCCAAACCTGTCCTATCCATGTCAATGTACTGTAATAATTATTGACCTGATCACATAATCCTGCTGCCTTCTATGCAGTAAACTTGGGCTCTCCATCGCTCACTTTTATTACACCTTGCTAATTCCAGATTATGGGAATGGATAAGAGGGATCATTTTGTGGGAACTGTTGAAGGGAGCATTGCCCGTCTGGTTTCTGTATGTGTGTGGGCTCTGCACTCTATTGCACTCTACTGCCCCCTTCTTATCCCAGATTATTGTTATTCTGAAGAAGGGTTTCGGCCCGAAACGTTACCTATTTCCTTCGCTCCATAGATGCTGCTGCACCCGCTGAGTTTCTCCGGCATTTTTGTGTACCATTGTTATTTTTTCCTTTGGTAGGAAGTGAAAAGCATTGTGGAGCAAGCCCTGAAACTGTACAGCACTGACAGGGTTGGATTGGTGGGTTATGCACTGGAATCTGCTGGTAAGTATCAAACAAAAGCCCGGGCCAAGTTAAACTCTGAATGTAACAGACTGAAAGGGTGTTGTGTGGGCAGGCACTTTAGTCATGTTTGACCTGCTCCTGTGGAATGGGGTCTCTTTCACACTGGGCAATATATCCTGAATAGGCAAGTACAAATCTATGTTGACAGTACAGGTTTCCCCAGAGCTGCTGAGGTTCACACTGCTGAATGTTAATTTAACTTGTAACTGCTTGATGTTGCGCCAGCCACAACTCAGTTAAAGGCCGAGCCATCGATGGGATGGCCTTACCCTGGGGCACCATCGGCCATCTTCATTCTGTCCACTGCTTCACCATCCCTGCAAACACATTGGTTACTCTCTTGTGCACTCTCTCCGAAGCTTCATGCGTTTCTGAGGGCAAGGCAGCCAGGACAGGATACACTACTCCAGCTGTGGCCAAGCCTGTGTTTTACAAAGTTCCCCATCACTTCTTTGCTCTTGTACCCTGAGCTGTTATTTATAAAGTACAGGCGTTTTTAAACAACATCCTAAACTTCCTTCTTTCAGTAAACTAGGCACATATATCACTCACGTGTGTAAGAAGGATGTGAAGGTCTGATGAAGGGTCTCGACCCGAAACGTCACCCATTCCAGAGACACTGTTGTTTCTTCACTCCTTTTAGAATTGTGCCCTCTAGTTTACATTGCCTTATCCCTCCTCCCAAAAATGAAATATTTCACATTTGAATTACAGCTGTTCAAACCCTATTCTGTATTTACCTCCAATTCCATGAATATCCCCAGTTCACATTATCATCTACAAATCTGGAAGTCCGCCATTTATGCGTGTGAAGAAAAGATGGGTCTTATTCTGCCCTCTGGCCAATTTTTCAACTTACAATTAACCTACAAACCTGTACATCTTTGGAGTGTGGGAGGACACAAGAGAACCCGGAGAAAACCCATGCGGTCACAGGGAGAATGTACAAACTCCATACAGACAGCACCCGTAATCAGGATCAAACCCAAGTCTCTGGTGCTGTCAGGCAGGATGTCTACCGATCCGTCACTGTGCTGCCCTGATTTAATTCCTCCCCTCTTCTGTTGGTTGGCCAGTTTTATTCCTTGAAGCAACGTTTACGTTGCAGAGAAAGTGAGAACAAAATAGATAGAGTGGAGACCAGGAGACATTTGAGATGAATGTCGATACCAGCTGGATCGGTGGAGATGCAACTAGTGGCAGACGAATGAAATCTTAAACACCTGTAGAAGTGCAAGAAAAGAAGACAAGCTCATGGTTTGAAATGTGGATAGAAGCTTGGTTCTTCTCAAGCTAACATTGGACAATTGGAATTGTGTAGAAAGCTGAAGATCTACTTTAGGTTTCAGCCATCTGCATAATGACCAGGACACTGCCTGGATTAGACAGAATGTTAGAATAGAATATTAGCTATAAGGGGAAGTTGGACAAACGGAGCGTCAGAGGCTGAGACGAGACCTGATAGAAGTATATAAAATTATGAGAGATATAAAGATGGAGGAGGCAGTCTTTCCCCAGGGTGGAAATGTCAAATACGCCAGGGCATAGAGTTAAGGTGAGAGGGGGGATGTTTAAAGGAGATGTGTGAGGCAAGTTTTTCTTGCACAACTGTAGGTGTGTTGTCAGGGGAGGTGGTGGAAGCAGATACAATAGTAATCTTTAAAAGGCTTTTGGACAGATACATGTACAGACAGGGAGTAGAGGGATGTAGACCATGTCCAGTCAGATGGGATGAGTTAGGCTGACATCATGGTTGGTGCAGATACAGTGGGACAAAAGGGCCTGTTCCTGCGATGTAAATATATGTTCTACAATATATGAGAAATATATGTTCTACAAGATAAATTGTCCATCCTGGTTAGTCTCTAAACTAGGTCAGATGTAATGCTATATGGCTTTATATAATTGAGACAAAGAACATATGCAGACAGCAGTCATTGGTTGCACATGTTCCCAGCTAACTGCCCACAAATAACAATGTTTTTATATCTTGGTCAGCTGGTAGATGTTTTACTCCCATTTTATGTTACAGAAATCTTTCTCATTGTGCTTAATTTTTGCAAAAACAGCTCCTTGTTTATTATAGTTGTATTGAATGGAAAAATGATGAGAGCAAGTAAATGGTTCAGATTTGGGAGGGTACTTATCCAACCACTGGCACCTGGTGGCCATTCAGCTGTGTATTGAAAGTTTCAGCTGGATTCTGTGCTCCAACCTGTTGGACATTGTATGAAAATTAGCTTTCAAATTTACTTAAACAATTGCGATTGTAACATTAAATTATTTCTGCGGTTGTGCTAGATGTGTTGAGTTCTTGGACAAATTGGAAAGTTCTTCTTAGTGGTCAGCACTCAAGCAAAAACTTTCCAATCCCTCTGCCAGAGTTTTGCAGTTCTCTGCAAACCTGCATATTTCTTGAAGGATTCATGATAAACTTTGTCCATTCAGTGATATGATAATGATTCTGTTTTCTCTTGTTAGGTGGCAGTGTGATCCACACTCGCTGCACAGAGACGTTAGAGACCAAGACTATTCTTAGTCTGTTTGGCATTCCACTGTGGTACCAATCTCACTCACCCAGAGATGTCATTCAGGTATATACTCCTTGTACTGCTGCTCCCTTCTGTCTTGAAAGCAGTGACCTTCAAATAGAGGCAGCAAGGTACAGGGACGCTATAGGTCCACAACTTCAAGATTTGCTGTTGGGGGCACCACAACTAGTGTGTGACTTCTGCTTTCCCCAGGTTTATGTGAAACATACTCTGTCTGCATTACAGTTCTTCCCAGTCAGAAGAATGCAAGGTATATTGATATATATGTCAAAAAAATCATGTATTGGCCCACCATGCGTGCTTGTTCAGTACCACAGTTGTGGGATATGGAATAGAAACATGGAAATTATGAACAGGAGTAAGCAATTTGGCCCTTCAAGCCCACTCAACCCCTCAGTGTGATCATGGCTGATCATCCAAATTTATCCCCATTGGGGGACTCCCCATACCTTTCTCCCCATACCTCTTGGTCCCTCTAGCTACAAGAACACGAGTATAACTCATGAGTATATTCAACAATATGATTTCAATTGCATTCCATGATAGAGAATTCCTCTGGTTCACCACTCTGGATGAAGTGATTTCTCCCCCTCTGAGTTCTACATGACCTCACCTTATCCTCGCACTGTGATCCTGGTCCTGAAACTCCCAGCATCAGGAACATCTTACCTCCAATCTGTCCAGTCCTGTTACTACTTCTACATTTTGTAGGTTTATATAAAATGATCATTCCTTCCAAACTCCAGTGAATATTGACCAGATTGTTCTTCATACGTCAGCCCTGCCGTCCCTACAGTTAATCTGCTGCACTTCTGATGTGTTCCCTCCATAGCAAAAATATCCTTCCTTAAGGAAAAGTGGGCTCCTTCCATCTGCTTTAACCAAACTCTGACACTTTCTGCTCCCCATTCCTCTCACCTGGATGTAGATTGCCAGTGTGTTTGTCAAATCTTCAATTGAGTTCAGATTTTAAAATCCACCTGTGGTGTCATATAGCACAGAAACAGGCCCTTTATGCCCAACACGTCCACGTCAACCATCAAGTACCCGTACAACTAATCCCATTTGCCAGCATTTGCCTGTAGCTTACAGAGGTGCCTAAGTCCAGAGGGTTGAGGTTTTAAAACAAAGAAAGATTTAGAGGAAATCAGAGAAAGCATATTTTGGGTTGCATTTGATCACACTGCCCGAGACAGAGGTCCTGCTGGTTCAGGTACTTGGCCTGATACTTTGTAAATGGTGAGAGAGTATCTGTGTTGGGGGCGGTGTGTTAAAAATGTCTCAGTAACTCCTGTTCTCTGCATTAACTTAATAATTGTCACACCATGAACCAAAAGCAGCAAATGGGCTCCGCTGGAAAATTGTAGCGCGTTTTCTCATTGTGCAGGGTTGAGGTAAATTGGGAGAAAACATTGAGGGGTCGAGACTGCAGATTCCTGCCGTAGCAACCCCCACCCCAACAACCCATCCCTGTTCCCAAAATAACCCTTGACACCCGTTCTAATCAAGAATTGGTCTATCTCTGCCTTAAAAATATCCACTGACTTGGCCTCCACAGCCCTCTGTGGCAATGAAGTTCCTCCTTTCTAAAGGCGCACCCTTTAATTCTGAGGCTATGACCTCTGGTCCTAGACTCTCCCACCAGTGGAAACATCCTTTCCACATCCACACTATGCCTTTCATTATTCTATAAATATCAGGTGGATCGTGTCCAAAAATCCACATCTTTGCTGTCCCTTTAGGAATAATCAGTGTTCTGTTGAAAGGAGGGGGATAATTGTGGGTAAAGAATTGTGGGCGGCACAGTGGTAGAGTTGTTGCCTTACAGCGCTTGCAGCGCCAGAGACCCCGGTTCGATCCCAACTATGGGTGCTGTCTGTACGGAGTTTGTACGTTCTCCCCGTGACCTGCGTGAGTTTTCTCCTAGATCTTCGGTTTCCTCCCACTCTCCAAAGACGTACAGGTTTGTAGGTTAATTGTCCCGAGTGTGGGTTAGATAGTGTTAATATTTCCTGTTTCCGCGCTAAATATCTAAACTAAACTGAGAATCTTTGCTAATTTTTTTTCTTGTTCTCTCTTGCAGCCAGAGGTTCATCCTGGGAACTGTTGGCCATTTAAAGGCTCCCAAGGCTTTGTTGTCATCGAGCTTGCTGTCCGGATCAGGCCTACAGCCTTTACTCTAGAGCACATTCCAAGATCCATTTCTCCGCGTGGATCAATTAGAAGTGCCCCTCTGTTTATGTGAGTGAAACGTATAGAATATGAGTGTATGTTTGGGATCCATGGTGTTTGTCTGGAGCATGCTGCTGAACATGGCAAGGCTTTCTTGGACATTAGATTCCATGTTCAGGGTCCCGAGTGGTCTCACAAACCACGTCAATAACATTAACAAGTAATGTTAAAAATGAGCAAATTCCATTTCACAGTCCAGAACAATAATCCCTCAAATAGAAGGCCCTCTAATATAATCTTCAATCTTCCATGCCACACAAGTTGCTCATAATGGTGTTTGTACTGTGATTCTGGGTTTTCACTGTCTTCACTGAGTTTTGTCACTTTATTGCACAATCCTCAACACTGCGAACCACAAAAGCTTCATACAGTGATGAAGCAACTTTACAACCAATAATTGAGATTAACGTTAACACTACCCTACACATACCAGGGACAATTTGCATGCCAAGTGCTTTCCTGAATGGGGGTGAACAATTCTTCACTGGTATTCTCTCAGGATTGAGGATGACTTGCTTCCACTCTAGTTCTGTGGCTATAGAGGTGCCTGATGAGGCCCTGTGGTGGGACACCCTGATTCTACCACAGATGAGAGTTGATGCTACGCATCGTTTCATTCTGTTTGATTGTGTACAGATTCACTTCATGTGCTAAATGAGGTGATGACATTTTTCCAATTGACTGTTTGAAATGAAATGACTTTATACATTCAACCAATGTCTTGCCTACTATGTCAATGCCTATTATGTTCTGTTGTGCTGAAGCAAAGCAAGAATTTCATTGTCCTATCAGGGACACATGACAATAAACTCTCTTGAATCTTGAATCTTGAAGCTTTCTTCCAGGCAAGGGTGAAAGTCCTGCTTTCACCAGCTGGTATAATTGTTGGGGTGAGTGGAGAGTAATTTTCTGTGTGTAAAGCTTGCTAATTTCTACTTGTTCACAGGGCTTGGATGATGAAAATCAAGCTGAAGGGATCCTATTGGGACAATACACGTATAATGAGGAAGGGGATTCAATCGAGACGTTTGAGGTGCTGGTATGGAAGTGAATAAAGGATCATTGATTCTTTGCTGGAACAATCCTATAACCTTGGCCTTTTCCTGCAAGCTTTTATTTTCCTTTGCCTCAAATATTTATCTATCTTTTACAAAAATATACTTTGCTATGTAGTAACTGTTAACCAAAATCTGGCATGTGCCAATATTTGACAGTTCACTCACTGGTGTTTGAACTATGATTCTGTGTTTTGGTGCTGACTTCACCCATGTTTTAGTTTAGCTTAGAGATGCAGTGCTGAAACAGGGCCTTAAGGGTTGTCCCACTTGGCTGTCTTTCGCGCGCCATTTACGCGACCTGCTAGCGTGTGGGTAGTACTTGGGTAGCGCGAGGACGGGCGCATGGTGTGGTGTGGAGGAGTGTGGACTTCGTCCTGCACTAAATCTTCGCGCGCCAACGGCCTGTCACATAACTGACGGCCAAAGTTGGACAGGCCCAAGAACCTGGCGCGACGCAACGTCTCACCTCCAACAGCAGCAGAAGCAGGCAAACGATCGTCGAACTCAGCCTGGGGCTCACAGCCGTTGCGGATCCGGATCAGCCCCCACTCCTACTCCCAGATCGGGGCAAAGACGATTCAAGATAGTCATAAAATGCCGGAGTAACTCAGAGGGACAGGCAGCATCTCTGGAGAGAAGGAATGGGTGACGTTTCGGGTCAAGACCCTTCTTTCAGACTGAAGAAGGGTCTCGTCCCAAAATATCATCCATTCCTTCTCTCCAGAGATGCTGCCGGTCCCGCTGAGTTAATGCTGCATTTTGTGCCCATTTACAAATGACGTCACGTGCTCCAGATGGCTGTGCGGGCACATGATGACGCGCGCGACTCTCACGGGACCATCGCGCGACCTTCACTACCGGCCTGTTGCGTAAGTGACGGCCCAAGTGGGACAGGCCCTTAGTCCGCACCGACCAGGGACCAGGAATGCCCGCACACTAACACTATCAATAGACAATAGGTGCAGGAGTAGGCCATATGGCCATTCAAGCCAGCACCGCATTCAATGTGATCATGGCTGATCATCCACAATGAGTACCCTGTTCCTGCCTTCTCCCCATATCCCCTGACTCCGCTATCTTCAAGAGCTCGATCTTGCTCTCTCTTGAAAGTTTCCAGAGAAGCGCCCTCTGTGGCAGAGAATTCCACAGACTCACAACACCCACACGAGGGACAAATGACATTTATACCAACACAATTAACCTACAAACCAGTATTTGGTGTGGAAGGAAACCGAAGATCTCGGAGAACATTTTCAGCCATGATCACATCGAAGGGCCGAATGGCCTACTCCTGCACCTATTGTCTATTATCTATTGTCTATAATACCCACAGGGAGAATGTACAAACTCTGGAACCCGGAGTTGTAAGGCAGCAACTCTACCGCTGCGCCTCCGTGCCACCCTTTTCTCACTTAAAACATATTTGCTTCAGGCGAAGGCTTTATAGAATGCCAAGCTGATTATTTCCAGTAATGGAGATCAAGGTGGCAAAGATCAATCACATGATCCAGGAGCCACCAGTGAGTGAATGGGGATGAACTCCAGTGAAGGCAACTAAAACTTGACATTCTGGCACGGTGATGTTTTCATGCAGTGTCTTGAAATCCCTTTTACTCTGGAAACTGCAGTATTTACTGTGATTGTCCCCATTGTGCATCTGATGTGGTCTCCGCATTGGTCTTTGCAGGGTGTTGTCATTCTTTCTTCTTTTGGGGCATTGCCACAGACGTTCAACCAAGTTGATCATGCCCAGGATACTGCTTCATAAAGAACATACTTTTTTGTGTTTCTTCCAACCATTTTTCATCAGATATTTCATCTGCATGTCCCTACTCATTCATTTAACCTGTCATTATCCAAAGAAGCCTCTCCTAATCCTGTTCAGCTCACACAGCCACTCTGCTTTGGTTAGCAATCTTCTATACATTTTGATCCCTTCGTCCAAATTATTAATGGGACTTAGTTGGACACTTTCTGAAAGTCTAAATACACACCACCTTACACCTGCTAGTTAAACCTTAATAAAAACTTGAATGGATTTGTCAAACATATGTCATTGAAAATCAATCTTGATCCTACCCAGCCTATTTATTTGAAGCATCATGTTACTACTTCTGTATTAATAGATTGCATTATTTTCCATAACTCTAAAAGGCAGAATGATCTGAAACTTTCCTTTTTTTTAATCTCCTTTCTGGAATTTGCTACCTTCTGTTTTGTGGGAAAAGTTCTACAATTTATGGAATTTTGAAAGATGACAACCACTGTTGCTATCGCCATCTTTCAAAATATTAAGATGCAGTTTGTCCAGCCATGGGGATTTATCATCTTTAGTTGCTTCATTTCCCCCAATGCTTTTTTGTTTTACTAATGCTAATTTCCCCGAGCTCCTTCATTCTGGATGTATTGTTCTCCACAATTTCTTTCCCCATTCACAATGCAACACTGGTTGGAACCTAAGGTGGGCCCTGTACTGGCCTCTTGATCCCCAAGATCTAACCCCAATCATTCTTGTTCCTGCCCCACTGATCAGCTAAGACTTACAATGGAGGCCCTATTGTAGATTCCTGCCCAACCCCCTTCCTCCAATCTTGCTGGCAGCTGATCCCTTCTCAACTGAACGGATTTACAGCCCCCTTCAGTAATACTCATGGGTCTTGGCTGTAAGATCTGACTCACGGGATCAGATGGACTGTCAGTAAGTTCTCTCACATGTGTCTTTTGCTGAAGATTAAATATATTTGGCAAGTATATCAGGAGTTTGTGATTTGCAAATAGCGCATTGTGTAAGAAGGAAATGCTGATGCTGCAGATGCTTTACACCGAAGATGAACACAAAATGCAGGAGTAACTCAGTGGGACAGGCAGCATCTTTGGAGAGAAGGAATGGGAAGCATTTCAGGTCGAGACCCTTCTTCAGACACGTATTATCGGAAATATCGTATTGACTGGAATAAATGACAAGTTACAAATAGAAAATTACAAATCTGCAGGTGATGGAGGACTGAAACACAATGCTAGAAATACTCGGGTCAGACAGCAGGTGTGCAGAGATACTTTTTTAATTGACCATTCATACAATCTGGCCAAGGATAAACATGTTTTCAGATGCAAATATAGGGAAACCGAGGAGAGCTGGATCAGTGGTTGATTTACTTGAAGCATGTACACGTTTCAAACTTGCTGAACCAATCCAGATTACAGATTGTAGAAACAAGAACCTGCAGATGCTGGTTTACCGAGGAAAGACACAAAATGCTGGAGTAACTCAGGTCAGGCAGGTCCAGGAATGCTGCCGACCCACTGAGTTATTACATAGAAACATAAAAACATAGAAAATATGTGTTGGAGGCCATTCAGCCCTTCGAGCCTGCACCACCATTCATTGTGATCATGGCTGATCGTCCCCTATCAATAACCCAGGCCTGCCTTCTTCCCATATCGTTTGGTTCCACCAGCCGCTAGAGCTCTATCTAACTCTCTCTTAAATCCATCCAGTGACTTGGCCTCCACTGCCCTCTGTGGCAGGGAATTCCATAAATTCACAACTCCCTGGGTGAAAACGTTTTTCTCACCTCATTCTTAAATGACGTCCCCTTTATTCTAAGACTGTGGCCCCTGGTTCTGCACTCGCCCAAAATTGGGAACATTTTTCCTGCATCTAGCTTGTCCAGTCCTTTTTATAATTTTATATGTTTCTATAAGATCCCCCTCATCCTTCTAAACTCCAGTGAATACAAGCCTGGTCTTTTCAATCTTTCCTCATATGACAGTTCCGCCATCCCAGGGATCAATCTCATGAACCTACGCTGCAGTGCCTCAATCACAAGGATGTCCTTCCTCAAATTAGGAGACCAAAACTGTATACAATACTCCAGATGTGGTCTCACCAGAGCCCTATACAACTGCAGAAGAACCTCTTTACTCCTATACTGAAATCCTCTTGTTAGCGGTAAAGAAGCACCAACTCCAGCTCAACCCCACCGGCGTCTCCCCTTCCGCACTGCCTGCGGGCCTGGACCGACCGACACTCCCGTCCGCGGACCTCTGGATAGAAGAGCCTCCTTCACACCTCCTACACATTAGACGTGTGTGTGTGCGTGGTTGGGATGGATGGGAGCGGGAATTTCCACCGCCGCAACTAAGGAACAAAGGACCTCAAGTTTGCGTTGAGTGAACTGTGTTGTTAACATTCTCGCCGCCGGACACCGGCGTTTTGTGAGAGTGGTTGGATCCCAGCTTCAGCTCAACCAACGTCGGTCACATTATCCGGACAGACAGACAGACAGGCGGGCGGGCGGCGGGGGATCAGGAGCTGATGTGAGGCATCGGTGATGCTGTGGGATCCTAGTCAGCTGCCGCTGAGCAGCGGGATGGAGGAGGCAGCGCTCGACCCGGGGTGTAGAGGTATCACATCTTCCAGCGGCGAGTGAGCGGAGGGAGAGGCACCAGCTACCGTGGCCCGCTCACCTGTCTGTCGGCCGCTGACTCCTCCATCCCTGGATCCCGGGACACAACCACTCTCACAAAACGCCGGTGTACGACGAGGACGGTAAGAACACTCAGTTCATTCAACGCAAACTTTAGGTCATTTGTTCCTTGCACCAGCGGAAATCTCCAGCGCGGTGGAGACGAGAGGTTTCTGAAGTTGCATTCTGTCGATTGAGGACATTTTCTCCACTCTCCTTGAAGCAACGAGCCATGGCTTTACCAGTGGTTGTTTGTCTAACTGAAACGTCTTCCCCCCACCTCTCAACGTCTCTCCCTATCTCCCACTTGCATCTTCCCCCTCTCTCTCTCGCTGTTACACCCCGCTCTCCCCATTACCAGGTACCCCTCTCGTTTTTTATTAAATTCTCGAATGACCTTTGCCAAATCCCCTGATTCCTTGCGTTTTCCGGAATACCGAACTGGCTTATTCCGTGATGCTCAGTTCCACTTTTGGGCCTAATATTTTGTAACATTTGTGCTGGGGTAAGGTTTACTGAGATGTTCTAAACAGGAAGTCCTGCTGCCTGTCTTTCTACCTTCTATATGGATGCCAATTTCTTAAAGTTTTAAGCCAACTGCTTGTATAGGAAATACCAGCAACTGCAGATGCTGGTTTACAAAAAAAGACTCAAAGTGCTGGAGTAAATCAATGGGTCAGACAGACAGAATCTCTGGAGAACATGGATAGGTGATATTTTGGGTCAAGACCTTTCTTCAGATTGATGATGATCGGGAGGAGGGAGAAAACTAGGAGAGAAGTTAGTGATTTCAATCTTCATATCATTAGGTTGTAAACTACCGAAGTGGTAGATGAAATGCTGCTTCTCCAGTTTATGTGTGGTCTCACTCTGGCAATGGAGAAGGCTGTGGACAGAAAGCTTATAATGGGAATGTGAAGGGCAGTTAAAATGGTGAGCAACTGGAAGATCCAGTATGTTGGCAGACCAAGCACTAGTGTTCGGCTAATCTGACAACATTCTGCAGTACATATTCCATCAACTGAAACTACGAGCGGATGCTTGCTGTGGCAACATTGCCTCAAAATTAAAGGGCGCTCTTTTAGAAAGGAGGTGAGCAGGAACTTCTTTAGTCAGAGGTAATTAATCTGTGGAACTCATTGCCACAGAGGGCTGTGGAGGCCAACTCAGTGGGTATTTTTAAGGCAGAGATAGACAAATTCTTGAATAGAATGGGTGTCGAGGGTCATGGGGAGAAGATAGGAAAATGGAATTAGGAGGCAGAGATCAGCCATGATTGAATGGCGGAGTGGACCTGATCGGCCGAATGGTCTAATTCTAATCCTCCAACTTGTCAATATGACAATGATTGACATTAAGGCCAGCCCAACCCATCCAACGTTGCCTATTGCAGTGATTCAGTGACTCCTTGACCTTTGCAGTTTGTTTCTTATCTCAACACTACTGCCAAAATCAGCAGCAATATGTGGATAGGCATAAGCTGCAGTTTGCTTTTGCCACTATTTGATTTGTAATCAGTTACTTCAGGTTTGACTTTGGTGAACAAAGTCAGGCCATCATCAATGGTTGAAACAAATTAGTGTTGACTGTTACTTTACTCCACAGCCCTCTGTCGGCTTTCAGAAGGCTTTCGACAAGGTACCACATAAGAGATTAGGATACAAACTTAAATCACACGGTATTGGGGGTTCAGTATTCATGTGGATAGAGAACTGGCTGGCAAACAGGAAGCAAAGAGTAGGAGTAAACGGGTCCTTTTCACAATGGCAGGCAGTGACTAGTGGGGTACCGCAAGGCTCAGTGCTGGGACCCCAGCTATTTACAATTTATATTAATGATCTGGACGAGGGAATTGAAAGCAACATCTCCAAGTTTGCGGATGACACTAAGCTGGGGGGCAGTGTTAGCTGTGAGGAGGATGCTAGGAGACTGCAAGGTGACTTGGATAGGCTGGGTGAGTGTGTAAATGTTTGGCAGATGCAGTATAATGTGGATAAATGTGAGGTTATCCACTTTGGTGTCAAAAACGGGAAGGCAGACTATTATCTAATTGGTGGCCGATTAGGAAATGGGGAGATGCAGCGAGACCTGGGTGTCATGGTACACCAGTCATTGAAAGTAGGCATGCAGGTGCAGCAGGCAGTGAAGAAAGCGAATGGTATGTTGGCCTTCATAGCAAGAGGATTTGAGTATAGGAGCAGGGAGGTTCTACTGCAGTTGTACAGGGTCTTGGTGAGACCACACCTGGAGTATTGCGTACAGTTTTGTTCGCCAAATCTGAGGAAGGACATTATAGCCATAGAGGGAGTGCAGAGAAGGTTCACCAGACTGATTCCTGGGATGTCAGGACTTTCATATGAAGAAAGACTGGATAGACTTGGCTTATACTCGCTAGAATTTAGGTGATTGAGAGGGGATCTTATAGAAACGTACAACATTCTTATGGGGTTGGACAGGCTAGATGCAGGAAGATTGTTCCCGATGTTGGGGAAGTCCAGGACAAGGGGTCACAGCTTAAGGATAAGGGGGCAATCCTTTAAGACCGAGATGAGGAAAAACTTGTTCACACAGGGAGTGGTGAATCTCTGGAACTCTCTGCCACAGAGGGTAGTTGAGGCCAGTTCATTTGGCTATATTTAAGAGGGAGTTAGATGTGGCCCTTGTGGCTAAAGGGATCAGGGGGTATGGAGAGAAGGCAGGTACGGGATACTGAGTTGGATGATCAGCCATGATCATATTGAATGGCGGTGCAGGCTCGAAGGGCCGAATGGCCTACTCCAGCACCTATTTTCTATGTATCTATGTATCTATGTTACGTTTCTGTGTGTGTTGATGTGGTGGTGGACTAAAATAGTTTGCTTTTATTCATTTCAGCAATTTTTATTTTAAAGGGAAAGGAGGAGCTGTGACTTGGATGCGGGCCAAAAATTCAACTGAGCTTTCAGGATCAATTATAGCTTAAGAAAAAGTCTTTAGGAAATTGTACTGACCATCTTCTGATGGGCCTGTCCCACTTACGTGACTTTTTCGGCGACTGCCGGCACCCGTCATTGGTCGTTGCAGGTCGCTGAAAATGTTCAATATGTTGAAAATTCAGTGGCGTCCAGAAAGATGCGACGACTCTTTGGGCGACTGAGGAGACTACTCACGACCATACAGGCGACATGTCGCGGGGTGAAGCCTGTATGGTCGTAAGTAGTTACCCAAAGAGTCGTACCTTGTTCTAGTTGCCGCTGGGTATTCAACGTTGAATATTTTCTGTGACCTGCAACGACCTATGACGGGTGCCGGCAAGTCACCGAAAATGTTGTGTAAGTGGGACAGGCCCATGAGACTCCAAAGTCTCAATCTGATCAGAAAGTCAACGCATGTCAACAAGATGATCATATATTTGTAAACTACACCACAGTCCAAGGTTAGTGGTGTTGTTTACAAATTAAATTACATTCCATACATTCATGAGTGAGCCTTGCTTGGAAATGATTAGTTTAACAATCCTACCGTGTCCCACAGAAAACATGTTGCCCAATTCTTAGGGCTAACGGCCAAGCTCTTAGGGCCAACGGAATCAAGGGGTTTGGAGAGAAAGCAGGAACGGGGTACTGATTTTGACTGAGCAGCCATGGTCATATTAAACGGTTCGAAGGGCCGAATGGCCTACTCCTGCACCTATTTGCTATGTTTCTAATTGTTTTGGGATTAGAGATGAGGAGCAGGCCCACTGCTCTGTCGGCTGTGTATTGGGAAAAGACAGTGGGTGGGGGTGGGTGGTGGAAAGTGCAAGAGGCATCCTTTGTAGATTTATCATGAGCCTTCTGGCTGAGGAGCAGAGGCAGCAGCTGGCTGCCAGAGGAGAAAGACAAGGCCAGGTGAGCAAGGTTTAGTGAATGTTGCCACAACAGGATGACTAGTGTTCAGTTTACAGGTTGCTCTGAGACACCTGTTGCCTTCTCATAGTCACACACCTGCAAGAATTCTGACCCAGTGAGTTACTCCAGAACTTTGTGTCTATCTTTGGAATAAACCAGCATCTGCAGTTCTTTGTTTCTACCAAGGTCACTGGCTGTTAGGCAATTGCCTAGTGCAGCCCAGTACATTGGTGTCACCTCAAAACTTGTGGATGGAGTTAGCATTGAATTTCGCCGTACAGTCGTGAGTGTATAGGGAGTTTACTAATGGACTGAGAACGCATCGTTGCTTGGCATCGTTGTATTGAGTAATATTATGGAGGAGGTTTCATCTATTCTCACTGCTTGTGGTCTGTGGGTCAGAAAGTCAAAGATCCAGTGACAGAGCAGGGAGCTGATTCCTAGAAATAAATAGAAAAAGCTGGAGTAACTCAGCGGGTCAGACAGCATTTGTGGAGAAAAGGAATAGGTGATGTTTTAGGTCGAGACCCTTCTTCAGATTTGTCTGTCCCGCTGAGTTACTCCAGCTTTTCCTGTCAATGTTCAGTTTAAACCAGCATCTGCAGTTTCTTCCTACACTACAAATTCCTTGGGCTGAAAGTTGTCTTTTAACAGGGTAAACAGGATGGCAGGTTTACAAGTTGCTCTGAGAAACCTCTCGCCCTTTTCAGCATTCTGCGAGAGTCACACGTCTGCATCAATTCTTCAGTTGCTGATTGGAATTTGGAAAGCTAATCGACGTAAAGGAGAGGGATAGATGCAGTTCTGATGCAGTTCCTGTGGCCACTATAGTTCAGTTGCAAAGTTTAGCTTGCATTTAGATGCAATCTGGAAGTCTAAGACTCAAAGGTTTGACATAAATAAAGTGATTGAAAAGAGAGAAAAAACTCTGCTCACAGGAAACGCTAAAATCAACAATGATGTGCTCAGCAGCTTTTGAAGTTGAAGGTGGAGTGCACCCATACACATTTATTTGTGTGATTACAATTGTTCAGTGGCTGTGCTTCCCTGGGAGTGGCACTCTAGAATGCATTTGTCAGATACAAGCTGTAGACTTTCTGTCTGCACAGGGCCTCAGACACTTCACTCATTTTTTAAACCTTTCATTTTGTGATTTCTCTGACTTTTACAGTTGACCAGGAAACAATTGCCTCTGTTCCTCTGCTCACAGCTGAGCTGTTTCTTGTTATGTTGTTTGTGTACACAGACATAGAAGGTGGTGCAGCGGTAGAGTTGCTGCCTCATAGCGCTAGAGACCCGGGTTTCATCCTGACTACGAGTGCTGTCCTTACGGAATACGGAGTTTGTGCGTTCTCCCCATGACCTGCGTAGGTTCTCTCTGTGTTCGCCGGTTTCCTCACACACTCCAAAGACGTACAAGTTTGTACGTCTGAAGAAGGGTCTCAACCCAAAACGTCACCCATTTCTTCTCTCCGGAGATGCTGCCTGTCCCGCTGAGTTACTCCATCTTTTTATGTCTATATTTGGTTTAAACCAGTATGTGCAATTCCTTCTTACACAAGTTTGTAGATTAATTGGCTTTGGTAAAATTGGAAATTGTCCCTAGTGTGTAGAATAGTGTTAGTGTGCGAGATCGCTGGTCGGCACGGACTCGGTGGGGCTGAAGGGCTTGTTTCCATGCTGTATATCTAATCTAGTCTCAGCTAATCTCTGCTGTGGGGTTCCACAAGGTTCCATCCTTGGCCCCATTCTCTTCTCCCTGTATATGCTCCCCTTAGGCCAAGTCATTGAAAGGCACGGCATTTCCTTCCATTGCTACGCAGAGAATACACAACTCTATCTCCCCCTGAAGCCCCAAATCCAATCAAATCTGCTTAACGTTATCCATTGCTTCGAGGATATAAAGTGTTGGATGGCCCAGAACTTCCTCCAAATAAACGAGAATAAGTCTGAGGTCATTCTTCTCGGCCCCTCGGACTCAATCAAAATTACAGCAGGCAGCCTTGGAAGACTTACGCAACTACTCAAACCTCACGTCAAAAACCTTGGCGTGATATTTGACTCAGCACTGAAATTTGCCGAACAAGTCAATGCAGTTGTGAAAGCTAGCTTCTTTCAGCTTCGGACGATAGCTAAAATAAAACAATTCCTCCAGTTTGATGACCTCGAAAAGATCATCCACACATTTATCTCCTCCCGCCTTGATTATTGCAACTCCCTTTACACTGGCATCAGCCAATCTTCCCTGTCCCACCTGCATCTGGTCCAAAACGCCGGAGCGAGACTCCTGACGGGCACCCGAAAAAGGGACCACATCACCCCGATCCTGGCCTCTCTCCACAGGCTCCCTGTGCGGTTCCGAATAAATGTCAAGATCCTCCTTTATGTCTACAAAGCCCTCAATGGGCTTGCCCCCACCTACATTAAAAGTCTGCTTACCCACCACACCACCTCCAGGTCCTTCAGATCGGCCGACTTGGGATTACTGAACATCCCGAGGTACAGGCATAAGCTCAGGGGCGACCGCGCTTTGCGGTTGCAGCCCCTAGACTGTGGAACAGCATCCCTCTTCCCATCAGAACTGCCCCCTCCATCGACTCCTTTAAGTCTAGACTAAAAACTCATCTGTACTCCCAAGCCTTTCTTGACGTCCTCTGAGCGAGGGCTATATGTATGTAGTTTGTTTGTTATACTATTAAACAGAAACATAGAAAATTGGTGCAGGAGGAGGCCATTCGGCCCTTCGAGCCAGCACCGCCATTCATTGTGATCATTGCTGATCGTCCCCTATCAATAACCCGTGCCTGCCTTCTCCCCATATCCCTTGACTCCACTAGCTCCCAGAGCTCTATCTAACTCTCTCTTAAATCCATCCAGTGATTTGGCCTCCACTGCCCTCTGTGGCAGGGAATTCCATAAATTCACAACTCTCGGGGTGAAAACGTTTTGTCTCACCTCAGTCTTAAATGACCTCCCCTTTATTCTAAGACTGTGGCCCCTGGTTCTGCACTCGCCCAACATTGGAAACATTTTCCTGCATCTAGCTTGTCCAGTCCTTTTGTAATTGTATATGTTTCTATAAGATATCCCCTCATCCTTCTAAACTCCAGTGAATACAAGCCTAGTCTTTTCAATCTTTCCTCATATGACAGTCCCGCCATCCCAGGGATCAATCTCGTAAACCTACGCTGCACTGCCTCTTATACCAATGTAAAGCATTTTGGCCAATGAGAGTTGCTTTTTAAATGTGCTATATAAATAAATGTGACTTGACTTGACTTGACTAAACTGAACTAAACTTACATCTGTGGCTGGAGGGTTGGTGCAGGATGGAGGCCGGGGATTGGGCAATTGCCTGTGAGCAACAGTATGAATCACTTGTCAGTAAGAAGCCATTCCAAAAGCTCGTGTTTGCCAGACTGCAATTCTTTGCTTTCCTCCACCTTGATCTGTAATCAGTTTGACCTGACAAAGAGTTCATGGTGACCTGACAAAGAGTCAGGTCACCATGAATGACCAAGACAAATTAGTGTTAAATATTTGGTTTAACTGTGTGTTGGCAGAATGCTATTCATCTTTCTCATCGATCCCTATTTCATTTGGCCATACTCTCCTATCCCTTTGTGAGCTTTCTGTCCCATTAATTCTGGTGTCTATATACAAATGCCATCCACAGATGCAATTCGAATAGAATGGGAACAAGAACTATCTATAAACATTTTGAAAGACAGATGGGATAAATATTTGTTATACGTACACAAATGTTCGATTAAAGTAAGACCGTTAATTCAATTTAAAATTTTACATAGACTATATCACTGGAAAACTAAACTGAATAAAATGTTTCCAAATGTCTCTCCCATCTGTGATAAATGCTTATCTCAAGATACAACTATAGCACACTTCCATGCTTAAAACTCCACAAATTTTGGAAAGACATTTTTGAAATTTTCACAAAATTATTTAAACTACAATTGGACCCCGACACAGAATAGATTATTTTTGGATCAATGGAAGCCGGTTCTGAGCTGACTTCGTTCCAAAACTGTCTTCTAAACTATGGCTAGACAACGGCAAAAAAACTTATACTCAAATTCTGGAAAAACGCACCCACACCAACGCTTAAAATGTGAATTTCAAGCATGTCTGAAATGTTACCTCGAAGATATGAGATTCATCCTAGCAGGTAAATCAGACCAATTCTTAAAGATTTGGTCTCCTTTTAACAACATTACAAGTATATGGTGCAACATAACCCTGGAAATTAATTGTTTCAGAACTGGGTGAGGGGTGTGGAAAGATATGAAGCAGGTATTTCCCCTTTTTTTAACTTTTGTTTTTATTTTTCATTATTTCTTTTTTCTCTCTTTTTTTCTCTTTCTTTTTTATCTTCACGGGCTCTTTGTTTCTATTCTTTCACGAACTATCAATCTCCCTACGTTACTTAACTTTCTCTTTCACTTTCTTTCTTGCTTCTGTTACTTCTCTATTATTAAATTTAAAACAAGAAGTTGTACACAAAATGTATTATGTTATACACGGTTTATACTACTGTACATTGCTTCTAACAAAAGTATTAATTACAAATTGTTTTAATTAAGAATAATTTAAAACAAAATAATAATAATAATAATAATAATTCTGGTGTCTTTCTTAACCTTTCCTATATTCTCTTTCCCTTTAACTCCATCCTTGTATTTCCAATTTGTCTCCCCCCCACTATTTACTTTAAACCCCCCGTGTAGCAGTGGCAAACCTGCCTGCCACAATGCTGGTCCCCCGCCAGTTAAGGTGTAACCCGTCCCTTTTGTACAGTTCACCTTTACCCCAAAACAGATCCCATGGGCTAAGAATCCAAATCCCTGCGCCCTGCACCAGCTCCTCAGCCACACCTTCAGATCCTCTATCTCCCTGTTCCTGCCCTCTCCAGAACGAGGAACTGGAAGCAAACCGGAGATAACCGCCCTGGAGGTCCTGCTTTTCAGCCTTCTTCCGAGCTCTGTAAAGTCACGCTGCAGAATCTCTTTCCTCTTCTTCCCGACATCATTTGTGCCGACATGTATTACCACTTCCGGCTGCTCACCTTCACCCTTGAGGATGCCCTGTAATTGGTCCGTGACGTCCTGGATCCTGGCACCAGGGAGGCAACACATCATCTTTGAATCCCGCCTGTTGCTGCAGAAACCCCTGTCTGTACCTCTCACGATGGAGTCCCCGACAACCACGGCTCTGCCTGATGTCTGTCTCTTCGGCTTTGTTTCAGCGCCACTTGTTGACTCGCAGGCCTCTCCGCCGCTCAGACTGGCAGTTAATGATGGATAGATTTTTGCTGAACAAAGATTCAGGCAACCATCTATGACCAATACAAATTAGTGTTAAATATTTGGTTTGTGAGTGCGTTGGGAGGGTGGTGGAGTGAATGGTTTAATTATTCATTTCAACTATGTACATTTTAAAGGGAAAAGATGAGTTGCCGCTAGGATTTGGATCCAAAGATGCAACAGCGATTCCAGGTCTGACAAAAGATTGAAAAAATCTTCAGCAAATTATTCAAAATGACAATTCCTGTCACTGTGAATGACACACACCTATAGGGACAATGTTGGCAGGAAATTTGAAGAGAAAGTAAATTGCAGGTGAACCACAGTTTCTATTCTGTAAACATCACCAATAACCAGGCACGTGCCGTCAGGGTAGGTAAGGGAGGCACTGCCTACCCTGACTAAAATTATAAAATGGTAATAACTAAATATAAATAATAAAGGCATGGGAGAATAGTAAGATTAAACGAGAACTTACCAGTTTGAAGTTTGATCTTTATTTTATGAGGAGTTACGTTGGTGATTACGTGAAGAAGACCCGTCAGGGCGCCTGCGCGTCAATCTTCAAAGCAGCGGTGTGAAATCACAAAAAACAAGAACAAAATAATATACTAAGATAATAAAACGAGTAATTCAAGAACTTCCATCTGACCTTTATGATAGAGGGTTGGGCCGTGGTGGGCACGTAATCACCAACGTAACTCCTCATCAAATGAAGATCAAACTTCAAACTGGTAAGTTCTCGTTTAATCTTACTATTTTACTTCGGAGTCACGTGAGTGACTACGTGAAGATTTTAAAGCTTTGTGATTTCATGCCGCAGATACAAATCCCGGCATCTCACTACATTGATTGACTCGGAACGAGAAATCATCAATAATGCATTAATAATAACATTTGTACGACAAATGCAGTAATTCATTTATTTTAATAATGAAATTAATAAGATCCCCTTTAAACCAGAGGAATTTATACAGAACTTAAAATAGTTTCTGCAAACAGTCCCGCATTAACAAGAGGCCGATGGTAAAACTGTTGAAACATCAACTCATTGGACCACCCGGCGTCTGCGAGACTGTGGTCGACGGGGACGTCCTTCGCCCTGGCCGCCGACCTTGCTGCTGCCCGAGCCGAGTGAGACGTAAAAACATCAGTGTTAATACCTGCAGCTGTCAAGACTTGTTTTAGCCATCTTTAAATGGTCTGTACTGAGACTCTCTTGTGTGGTTTCTTGTGTGTCATAAACAACCCAGTTTCCATATTTCGCAAGACCTTTGTAACCTCAATGCATTGTAACAAATATGTCTTAATACAGAGACATGGATCATTTGGATATGCTGATAAAACAATTCTGAATCCTGTCACACTTGGCCTACTTTGTTTTAGTAGGTCATAATTGTAAAACGTAACATTATCTTCAGCTACTTCCATCCTGTCTATTTGCAATTTTTGAAATTTCTGCACTCGTGCTGTTATTAATGCCATTAGCATGACCACTTTCATACTGAGTTTGGCCAAAGGCAATAACATGCTAGGTGACCATTCACGAAGTAGCTTAAGAACCACACTTACATCCCAGATTGTCATGTACCATGGCTTAGGAGGTCTGGAATTAAAATGTATTTCATCAATCTGGAAACAAGTGGATGAGACCCAATATGATTCCCTTCTGACTCCACAACTAAATATGAGGACAATGCACTCCTGGCTGAATTAATTGCACTATAACTCAAGCCTTCATCGTAGTAAAGTGTTGACAGAAACTCTAAAACATTTGAAATATCTGCCGTACAATATTCAACATTCTTTTGTTCACAGAACTCTTCCCATTTCTTAATATAAGAAAGATACTGTTTTGAGTGTTCTTCCTCCCGGCTGCATTAAGCATGTTCACAGTACAGACAGTCCTCGCCCCAGAAAAGGCCTTCTTAAAACCTGCAAATTAACAAAACCAAACGATCATATAATGGATCTTACACAAAAATGCAGGAGAAACTCAGCGGGTGCAGCAGCATCTATGGAGCGAAGGAAATAGGCAACGTTTCGGGCCGAAACCCTTCTTCAGACTGATAGGGGGTGGGGGGAAGAAAGTAAAAAAGGAAAAAGGCGGAGGAGGAGCCCGAGGGCTGGGGGAGGGGAGGAGACAACCAGAGGGCTGATGAAGGGGAGGGGACAGCAAGGATGTAGACTGCCCAAGCGGAATATGAGGTGCATTTCCTCCAATTTACGGTGTTGCTCGCTGTGGCCATGGAGGGGACCCAGGACAGAGAGGTCAGATACGGAATGGGAGGGGGAGTTGAAGTGCTGAGCCACCGGGAGCTCAGGTTGGTTATTGCGGACCGACCGGAGGTGTTCGGCGAAACGATCGCCAAGCCTCCGCTTGGTCTCACCGATGTAGATCAGCTGGCATCTAGAGCAGCGGATGCAATAGATGAGGTTGGAGGAGATGCAGGTGAACCTCTGTCGCACCTGGAACGACTGCTTGGGTCCTTGAATGGAGTCGAGGGGGGAGGTGAAGGGACAAGTGTTGCATCTCTTGCGGTTGCAAGGGAAAGTACCCGGGGAGGGGGTGGTATGGGAGGGAAGGGAAGAATTGACAGTTACGGAGGGAGCGGCCTTTGCGTAAGGCAGACATGGGGGGAGATGGGAAGATATAATGGATGTTGTTCTCCTGTTCTCCTGTTACCGGATGCAGTAATAAATCCCTTCTTTTTGGGACCTTCATCAAAGGCTGTGTCGTAAATTCTAATATTAAAGGAAACCATGGCTGTGTAGGCCAATCTGGTACCACTAGTACCCCTGAAGCGGTATCTTGCCTGATTTTAAGCAAACACCGACTTATGAGGCAGAAAGGTGGAAATGCATATAAAAACATACCACCCCAATGTAGCGAGAAAGCATCAATTGCTACTGCTCCTGGATCTGGTTCCCATGACATATATCTCGATAGTTGATGATTTAGTCTAGATGCGAATAAGTCGAGATCTGGCATTCCGAATGTGATTACTATGTCATTGAATACATCTCGATTCAACATCCATTCTTTGTTATCATGGAATTTTCTTGACCTGGTGTCTGCTATAATATTCAATCTACCTGGTAGATGAATAGCTGAAATCCAAATATTATTTTCAATACACCAAGACCAGATTTGATTAGCCAATTTGTAACATGACACTGACTTGATTCCACCCATATGATTAATATATGCAACTGCTGTAGTGTTATCAATTTGAAATGGAACATGCAGGTTAGTTGTGTTAGAACAATAAGCTTGGAGTCCATAGAAACCTCCTAAAAGCTCCAAATAGTTAATTCCCCATGTCTGCAGCAACAATGACTCTTCCTGATTCCATTTGCCTCCGCAGCTGGATACCAAATCAGTTGCACCCCATCCTAGTGCACTGACATCAGGTTATAATTTCATGGAAGGTTGTTCAATCAGTACTTTGCTGAAACTGCTTGAGACATGTAGAATCCACCAGTGCAGATCAGAAACTGCATTTGTTGTTAATTGCATGGCTTTAACAAAATGGCCAGCATGCGTCCTCAGTGCCTGTTCTTTAGCCCTCTGCAGCTGTTGGTAATGTAATGGTCCATATTGTACTGCTGCGAATGCTGCTACTAATTTCCCCAGTATTCTAGCCACATGTCTAATTGAAGGTTTTTGCTCGTTTAACAGATTACTGCAATCATCAATCATCTGCACCCTTTTTTCACTGGGCAAAGTAATTTTCATGTGAACTGAATAAATTGTGAACCCCAAATAATCAATTGAAGTGCATCTTTATCCCCTGTACCCGACTCCCCAGCATCTACTCCACCACCTACCACCTATGGGCACACGCATGGGCCCCAGCTACGCCTGCCTCTTTGTCGGGTACGTAGAACAATCCTTGTTCAATGCGTACCAGCGCCCCATCCCCGACCTCTACCTCCGCTACATCGATGATTGTTTTGGTGCCACATCCTGCACCCACACACAACTCACTGACTTCATCCGCTTCACACCAACTTCCATCCGGCACTCAAATACACCTGGACCATTTCCGACACTTCCCTACCATTCCTTGACCTCACTATCTCCATCGCAGGTGATAGACTCCTTACCGACATCCACTACAAACCCACCGACTCCCATGGCTATCTGGACTACACTTCTTCCCACCCTGCTTCCTGTAAGGACTCCATCCCCCACTCCCAATTCCTCCGTCTACGCCGCATCTGCTCCCAGAATGAGGCGTTCCACACCAGGGCATCTGAAATGTCCTCATTCTTCAGGGAACGGGGGTTCCCCTCCTCCACCATAGATTTGGCTCGCACCAGGGTCTCTGCCATACCCCGCAACACTGCTCTCTCTCCACATCCCCCCACTCACAACAAGGGCAGAGTCCCCCTAGTCCTCACCTTTCACCCCACCAGCCGTCACAAACAACAAGTGATCCTCCGTCAGTTTCGCCACCTCCAACGTGACCCCACCACTCGCCACATCTTCCCATCTCCCCCCATGTCTGCCTTCCGCAAAGACCGCTCCCTCCGTAACTCCCTTGTCAATTCTTCCCTTCCCTCCCATACCACCCCTCCCCTGGTACTTTCCCTTGCAACCGCAAGAGATGCAACACTTGTCCCTTCACCTCCCCCCTCGACTCCATTCAAGGACCTAAGCAGTCGTTCCAGGTGCGACAGAGGTTCACCTGCATCTCCTCCAACCTCATCTATTGCATCCGCTGCTCTAGATGCCAGCTGATATACATCGGTGAGACCAAGCGGAGGCTTGGCGATCGTTTCGCCGAACACCTCCGGTCGGTCCGCAATGACCAACCTGGCCTCCCGGTGGCTCAGCACTTCAACTTCCCCTCCCATTCCGTGTCTGACCTCTCTGTCCTGGGTCTCCTCCATGGCCACAGCGATCAACATCGTAAATTGGAGGAAATGCACCTCATATTCCGCTTGGGCAGTCTACATCCTGGGGGCTTGAACATTGAATTCTGCCAATTCTGCTAGCCCTTGCTGTCCCCTCTCCTTCATCAGCCCTCTGGTTGTCTCCTCCCCTCCCCCAGCCCTCGGGCTCCTCCTCCGCCTTTTTCCTTTTTTCCTTTCTTCTCCCCACCCACTATCAATCTGAAGAAGGGTTTCGGCCCGAAACGTTGCCTATTTTCTTCGCTCCATAGATGCTGCTGCACCCGGTGAATTTCTCCAGCATTTTTGTGTACCTTCGATTTTCCAGCATCTGCAGTTCCTTCTTTAACACCTACCAAGGCCCCTCCTTTCAACATCTCAACTGACCTCCTTACCCCTCCTCCACGCTGCTTCCTCTCCCAGTTTGACCCCTACTGAAATCTCCAAACACATCATATCTTCCAAACCCACTACCTGCTCCCTCGACCCTCTCCCCTGCTGAAGTACTGCCTCCCCGCTCTCTGCCCCTAGCTCACTAATCTCTTCAACTCCTCATTGTCCCAAGGAATTGTCCCCTCTGCTTTCAAAAATGCTGCTGTCACACCACTCTTAATGAAACCTGGTCTTGATCCCTCCTCTCTCATTAACTACTGCCCAATCTCAAATCTCCCCTTTCTTTAAAAAACCCTGGAGCATATCGTCGCGTCACAACTTCATACCCACCTCCTCGCGTATAACCTATTCGAACCCCTCCAATCTGACTTTCGCCCCCTCCATAGCACAGAAACTCCTCTCTTAAAAGTCCTCAACGACCTCCTCACCTCTGCTGACACTGGTTCCCTCAACATCCTCATCCTCCTCGACCTGAGTGCAGCCTTCGATACCGTGAACCACAACATCCTGCTTACCAGACTTAAAGACCTTGGCATTGAAGGTTCTGCATTCAGCTGGCTCTGTTCCTACCTTTCCAACTGATCCCACTTAATCTCTCTCCATAACCACACCTCTGCCACAGCCACTGTCACTCAAGGCGTTCTCCAAGACTCCGTTCTCGGTCCCCTCCTCTTCATCATCTACATCCTCCCCCTTGGTCATATACTCTGTCACTTCAACCTGGACTTCCATTGCTATGCTGATGACACCCAGATCTATCTCAGCACCGTCCCCCACCACCCCCTCTCTCCCATATCAACTCCTGCCTGTCAGCCATCCAATCGTGGATGCAACTCAACTTCCTTAACTTAAACAGTAATAAAACAGAATTTCTCCTCATTGGCTCCAAATCAACACTTACCAAAATTAACAACCCCACTCTCACTATTGACGACACCACTGTCTCCCCATTTCCTCAGGCCTGCAACCTTGGCGTGATCTTTGACTCAACTCTCTCCCTTGAGCCTCACATCTGCCATGATGTCAAAATATCATTTTTTCACCTCCGCAACATTGCCAAAATCAGACCCTCTCTCACACCCCCCGCTGCTGAAAGACTCATCCATGCCTTCATCTCCTCCCGAATGGACTACTGTAACTCTCTTCTCTTTGGCATTAATTCCAGCAACATCAACCGACTCCAACTGGTCCAGAATGCAGCCGCCCGACTCATCACCCACACCAAATCATGGCACCACATCACCCCAGTTCTCAAAGAACTTCACTGGCTTCCCATTTCCCACCGGATCATCGACAAAATCCTGGTCCTCACCTACAAAGCCCTCAACCACTTGCCCCCCCCCTTATCTCACTGACCTCCTCTCCCCCTAGCTACACTCACGGTCCCTCAGATCCTCATCAGCCGGTCTCGTCTCCATTCAGAAATCCAACCTCTGCACTTTTGGAGACAGAGCCTTCTCCAGGGCAGCTCCCAGGCTCTGGAACTCCCTCCCACAATTGATCCGAAATTCTAAGTCCCTCACCATCCTCCAATCCCGCCTCAAGACCCATCTCTTCACCTCTGCATACCCTTAGTCCCATGTCGCCCTCCCCTTTGCATCTTTGTCTTACTGCCCTATTTTGTTCTATTTTATTTTGTTCTTGATTCTCCATGTAAAGCGACTTTGAGTCCTTGAAAAGCGCTATACAAATAAAATGTATTATTATTATTATTATTATTATTATTATGGTATTAACCTTGATTTCTTTGGATGAATAAGAAACCCCAAACTTTCAAAAGTGGATTTTACAACTGAAACAGATAATTATGTTGACTATTTTGTCCGTCCTATAATCAGGACATCATCCAAGTATGCCATTAGTACATGCCCCTGGCCTCTCAGCAATCCCAAAATTAGGCAGAGCCTTAACTACCATAACTGGTTCATCCAGGTAAATTTTAGATACTTTGTATCTTCCAAATGAACAGACACTGAATAATTTGCATCGTTTAGATCTATAGTTGCCATATAACATGCTTTTGAAATAAGCTGCTTGGCAGTCACAGACGTCTCCATTTTAAAATGTCTAAATTGAACAAAAGGATTAAGACTTGTCAAGTCTAAAATAATCCAACATCCCCCATCCTTTTTAGGTCGAGGAAATATATTTGACACAAATTGATGAGTTTGATAATCTGACTTTTCAATAACCTCTTTATTATATAGGTTTTCAAGTTCAGCTTGAACCTCCTTCACTCCAACTTTTGTCTGTACTACCGTTAGTATGTTCCCATGCGAACCAGGTCCACCTACCTCCTTAGTCACTTGAGTGACCTGTGGTCCCTGGATTCTGCCGGGAGGACCCACGTTGGTTCGTGCTCCCGATGCAGGTCGCCAACTACGTCCCTGCGATGATAAGCGACTTGGTCCTGGTCCAGGATCAGTATGACGTCTGAAAGGATACCTCCTCTTTGCAGACTTGCCAACCATCGATGTTTTCATCAATCCGGCTGTTTTCGCTTCATCCTCCAATTCCTTTACACGTCTCCCGATATCCTCTCCAAAGAGTAAGTTGGGTAATTGTATATTACTTGGTTTGCAGAGTCCTGCGAATTTAGGATTGATAGTAGGCCGGATAGCACACTTCCTCAGACAATTAATCTCGAAGTGGGCGCTACATAGCAACCGCAGTGCCTCCTGATGCAACTCCGACATCTCCTGGCTTCCTTCCGTTATTCTGGCAAAAGCAGTTATTCCAGAACCCAGCAGCTTTAATATTATCTGCAGCTTTACTTCCTGAGCTCTCATAGGCATGCTCATTTGACACCAGATCACTTGATTCACTGCTGGTGCCTTCAACAAAACACAGTTACTTGGAGTCTCATGCTTTTTTGCAGTGTCATCCATCTCAAGCTGTTCCAGCTGATGGGATACCAAGTAATTTATTAGGGAGGCCAATTCTTCTCCTGATGGCTCTCCTGACCCTGACGGGGCAGCGAAGCGTACTGCCAGAGGTGGAATATTTGGCAGCTGCCGTTCTTCGCCTAGAACAGCCTCACCGTCAGAGTCGGGGTCTGAACTCTCATGACCCGGGGCACGCGCCTCATCAATGAGGGTGCATTCCAACAGCCCTTTGCTAGGTGCTGCTGAGCTGCTTTCTGCAGCCTGGCTTTTGCTACACTCATCTATGCATGTACTTTTCTCCAGCAGCCTGTGTATAAGGGTTTCCATTTGGGAGATCCGCTCAAAAGCGGTATCCAGCCCTGGAGTTACCTCCATCTCTTCGGACTCCTCCTCCGTGGGCCGTACGGACTTGAATTTTGCCTTGCGCCCCACTGGCGCTGACTGCGTTCTTTTTAGCCCCAAGTCCACTGTCGCTACGCTCTCCGCTGGCGACTGTACAGGGGTCAGAGACGGCTGGTGGCCGACCGCAATATCGCGACATTCTAACGGCTGTGCCGCTCGTCTCCTCCCCTTGCCCGTTTTTTCCATGGCGCCTGTAGACAAAATCCCCACAGACCCATAGCAAACGGACACGGAAATATCGATTTTTTTTAAAACTTACCTTGTAGTTTACAACTAAATTTCCACTAGAGGAGCGTGGTCCTCACGTCCGTTCACGCCAATGCGTCTGACGTAATGACGCGCAGGCGCCCTGACGGGTCTTCACGTAGTAAAATAATGCCTATCTAAGGGATCGATCTCTTAGGTAGGCATCATTCTCCGTGCCTTACATCCGCAGCGCTTGTAACCCTTGAAGATCTGTGTATCCCACGTGCCGCCAGCGCTGCTTCAAGCCGTCAATGACAAGCGGGGCTGATGGCAGCAGAAATTCAGCCTTTGCAGCACTGGGCAGCTGCAGCCTACTGCACATGCGCAGCGCTGGTTTCTTGGCGGGGTTTTCAAATATGGATTGTCAATATTTTAATTGTATCTTAGGAAACAAAGAGATAAGAATGGAGTTTTTGTACTGATAATGTGGTAAATACATTTTGTGTTTATGTTTCTAAATACCGTATTTCCCGGGGTGTGGGGTGGGGGGGAGCTTCTTTCACAGCGTTTGGAGAGTCTGGCCCGGGGTAAAGTTGCGGGGAGGGCACGAAAGTTGTGAAGGAGGGGTCGGGATCATGCCACTTGTGACGCTCCTTGCACGGAGGCGTGCAATGCCACCGCATTGAGGCCGGGGGGAGAAGTAGCTCGGGTGGCTGTGAGCGGCCGCCGGGCTGGACAGCGGAACCGGCCGCCACCTTAGCTGCTACTGCCGGCCCCCGCTCACCTCTGGCAGCTCTCCGTCTGAAAACCTCTCTCCTGCCGCTCGCTGGCCTCACTCATGTCAGGTTGAGGTTACTCGGCTGTGGGAATTGAAGAATTTGCAGGAAGCTGCTCACATGAGCGAGCGGCAGGTGCGAAGTGTTCAGACGGAGAGCACTGGGTGAGGTGAACGGGCCGGCAGAAAGCGCTGATGTGGCGGCCTGTTCTGCCGTCGGGTCCCGGTGGCCGCTCGCAGCTCCCCGAGCTGCTTCTATCCCCGGTTACAATGCGGTGGCGCCCGGTGCCCAGAGCGCCGCAGCAACGGTGAGTGAGTGAGTTACTGGCATTATCCCCGACCCCCTCCTTCTCAATACTCCTGCCCTCCCCGCAACTTCACGCCTGGCACAGACTCTCCACACGCTGTGAAAGGAACTCTCCCCCCAATTGGTTGCTTGAACAAGTGTTGTCATTCAATTAGATGACAACTGATTCAACTTTTCCCTGTACTCCAGTTTTTCCCACCATCTCTCCACCTGCCATCACCCTTCACCCCCCACTCATTCAGTAATTCATAAAAAAAGAAACTTGGAAGCCTTGGGTAAATTGAATTGTTACTGTCTTTAATTTTATTTTTATTTTTACGGAGACAACAATCTGCGCATGCGCGGTTTAATTTTTTTAAAGCTGACTGACTGCCTACCTTGAGTAATTACTCACGGCACGTGCCCGCCACTAACTTAGGACTCCGGCTGGGCACGGTTCAATTTAACACGTTGACATGAGTGGGCCTAGTGATTGTTTGTCAATCTGGAGACCAACAACATTCTTATTCAAATGTTTTGGGACCAGAGACAAGGGGCCGGCTGTGTATCGGGAAGAAGTCAGTGGGGTGGGAGATTGGCTCTGGAGGGTGGGTGGAGTTGGGGTGATGGGCGAGGGGTGGGTGGTGCAAGTGGAAGAGGTGATGATAAAGGCAGTCTTTGTGGATTCATCACAAGCCAGGTTTACATCCGAGACGGGAAGACAGCAACTGGCTGATGGAAGGGAATCACATGGCCAGGTGAGGAAAGTTTTGTGAGAATAATCTTTTAACAGGATGGCCAGTGTACAGTTTACAAGTTGCTCTGAGATGCTTCTTGCCTACTCAGTCACGCGTCTAAACATTTTTCAGGTACTGATTAGAATTTGGAAATGTTATCAAAGTGGGTAAAGAAATGGGGTAAAATCTGTGGTTTGGAGCAGTTCCGGTGTCCACTAGAGATGTAGTAATGATGCAAAGTTTAACTTGCATTTAACTGTAAATTGGAGCCCTTTCCCCTGTCTCAGTCTGAAGAAGGGTCTTGACCTCAATCCTGTTTCCAGTGATGTTGTCTGACCCGCTGAGTTACTCCAGCTTTTTTTTTGTCTATCTTGGGCCTAGGGAGTGATTGCTTTATCAATCGAGCTCTGCCCCGGCAACTAAACCTTTGCCCGCATGTTTTGGGACCAGAGACAGGAGGGTGGGCACTGTGCTGTTGGTGTGTATTGGGAAGAAGTCCGTGGGGTGGGATGACTTGCTCTGGAGGGTGGGCAGAATTCTGCCATTGCCAGTCCCTGACTTTATCATTGGGCCGGGGGTTGGGGCGATGGGCGGGAAGTGGTGGTGCAAAGTACAAGAATAATCATAAGGATGAATCAAGCCTTTGTGGATTCAACACGAGACAGCAGCTGGCTGATGGAGGGGAAAGACAGGAAAAACAGGATGGCTCATGTTCAGTTTACGTTGCTCACAGATGACTCTTGCTTTTGCAGAGATGTGCGTCTAAACATTCTTAAGATGCTCATTAGAATTTTGAAATTTAATCAAATGAAAAGAGGGGGAAATCTGTGGTCTGGTGCAGTTCAGGTGTGTTCTGTTGCAAAGTTTTGCTTTTATTTAACTGTAAGCTGGAACTGTAGGACTTCTTTGAATGAATTCTTTGAAAAGAGTGAAAACAATCTCATCACAAGGATTGGATTGCTGAAAGCAACACTGGTGTGCTTGACAGTTTATCTATCTGAAGAAGTATAACTATCCAAACTACTTGTTTTCAGTGGCATGACTGTGGTTCCCTGTATTTGTGTGAAACAAGCCATTGACTTTCTGTCTGCGCAGGGCTTCAAGTAGTTCACCCATTTTTGGAAACGTTGAATTTGTGCTGTTCTCTGACTTTTATAGTTGACCATGAATCAATCGTTTATGTTCCTTTGTAGAAACAAGAAACTGTAGATGCTGGTTAATACACTAAAGGGGACAAAGTGCTGGAGTAAACCAGCAGGCCAGGCAGCATCTCTGGAGCACATGAGGTGTTGTTTTGGGTTGGGAACCTTCTTCAGTTCAGACTGAGTTTCTCCAACACATTGTGTCCTTTCCCTTCTGTTCCTTTGTTCACTGCTACGCTGTTACTCTATCTAGAGGGGAGAATGGGTTGGGAGAAAGGTAGTTCAGCCATTATTGAATGGCGGAGTGGTATTTGATGGGCCGAATGGCCTGATTCTGCTCCTATGAATGATGAACGTGCTGGGCCCGGGGCAATTGCCTGTTGTGAATTGCATGTCAGGAAATGGATATTCCAAATGCTCGTAATTGCACGATTTGAAGCAACTGCAATCTTTTGCTTTTCTCCATCATGTTTTGTGACAGTTGATGATGCTTTTATTTTGGTGAACAAAGATTCAAGTCACCATCAATGGTTGCCTTCAGTGTTTAGTGTTGATTATGAGGATTATGTGTGGTGCCTTTACCAAGAGCTGTTTGGATTTAGACCCAAAGATTTGAATGACAAAAAGCTTTAAAAAGATACTTCAGTACAATTGTTCAATGTCACAACTGCCAGCACTCAATAAAGTCACAACTAGTAGGGTAATGCAGGCTGGCAATCTGAACAGAAAGTAAGTTGTTTGTGAATTACAGTTCACATCTGTAGACATCAGCGCTAACGTAGGATGTTTCACCTCTGCAATAATTCTAATGATCCAGTACCAACCTGATTTCCCCAATCTACATGCATTGACATCCTCACATGCATATTGAAGTCATATTGCCTTGCTTACATGCCGATTATACAGGGCAACGAACTCTCACGCTATCAGCGTGAGAATCACGCCTTGGAGCAAATTACACGCCCTCACGCTCATGACCGAGTTCTCACACTGAGTTCAGTCCCTGCATAGTTTGTCCCTTTGTGCCGCGTGGCAGGGATCTGCACGGTCTGGGGAAGCGCATCGGTTGCCGGCTGTGAGTGACGTCGCGTCTCTTCTCTCTTGGTTGGATTTGCAGCCGCCGGGTGTCAGCAGCTCTACGTGCCGGCTGTGAGCGCTGCGCTTCCGGCCGCCGCTGCAGCCTCGCTCCCTCCCTCCCTCCCTCCCTCCCTCCTGCCCTTCAACTCTCACGGCAGCGCCAGCGCCGCCAGTCCACGCTTCACCGTGCCCGCCAGGCACGGGGAGAGACAGGGCGGCCGGGGAGAGAGTGGGAGGGGTGAAAGAGAGAGAGAGAGAGAGGGAAAGAAAACAGGAAGGGATGGAGGCAAAGAGAGACATGGGGAGGGAATGTAGAAAGGGGATGAGGGAAGGAAAGGAGAAAGTGGAGAAAGAGGGAGGGGGAGGAAAGAGGGAAGGATGGGGGCAGGAGGGAGGAAGGGGAGGATGGAGGGAGGGAGAAGAAAAGGTGTGTGTGTGTGCTTGTGTGTTTGTCTCCCTGTGTGTGTCTCCTTGTGTGTGTGTGTATGTCTCCCTGTGTGTGTGTGTGTGTCTCCCTGTGTGTGTGTCTCCCTGTGTGTGTGTGTGTGTGCATCACCATGTGTGTGTGTGTGTGTGTGTGTGTGTGTGTGTGTGTCCCTGTGTGTGTGTGTGTGTGTGTGTCTCCCTGTGTGTGTGTGTGTCTCCCTGTGTGTGTGTGTCTCCCTGTGTGTGTGTCTCCCTGTGTGTGTGTCTCCCTGTGTGTGTGTCTCCCTGTGTGTGTGTCTCCCTGTGTATGTGTGTGTGTCTCCCTGTGTGTGTGTGTGTGTCTCCCTGTGTGTGTGTGTGTCTCCCTGTGTGTGTCTCCCTGTGTGTGTGTCTCCCTGTGTGTGTGTGTGTCTCCCTGTGTGTGTGTGCATGTCTGTGTGTCTCACTGTGTGTGTGTCTCCCTGTGTGTATGTGTGTCTCCCTGTGTGTGTGTGTGTGCGCAGGGCTGCCAACTCTCACGCATTGAGCTTGAGACTCACGCATTTGACAAAACTTTCATGCTCTCACGTTGATCACAAAAGTATATAATGAGAATAGGACCTGTTTTGCTTAACAAATAGTGTTGGAAGGAATTGCTGATGCTGGTTTAAACTGAAGATAGACACTAAAAACTTGACAAACTCAGCAGGACAGGCAGCATCTCTGGAGAGAAAGAATGGGTGATGTTTTGAGTCGAGACCTTCAGCCTGAAGAGATTGAAAACCAGCCATAAAAGACAATGACTCGACATGTGTGTTATCCAACTATGGGCAGAAATCAGAATCATGTGTTCATCTTTATTCACGTGACACCATAATAAATATATTACAGAAAAAATAATTTTATGGTGTGGCACGGTGGCGCAGTGATAGAGTTGCTGCCTTACTACCACATGGGATTTCTCTGGATATTCCGGTTTCTGCCATATCCGAAAGATGTGCAGGTTTGTAGGTTAATTGGCTTCTGTAAATTGTCCCTGGTGTGATGGATGGAATTGGTGTATGATAGATTGCTGGTCGGTGTGGCCTTTCTGGGCGGAAGGGCCTGTTTCCATATATATTTTTACAATAATATCTTAATTTCATTGAACCATATATGATTGAATATGTGGCATTATTTTCGTCTTGTTTCTATATTCAAAGGGTAAGGTTGAAACCGTCTGAAGAAGGGTATCGGCCCGAAACGTTGCCTATTTCCTTCGCTCCATAGATGCTGCCGCACCCGCTGAGTTTCTCCAGCAATTGTGTCTACCTTCGATTCTCCAGCATCTGTAGTTCCTTCTTGAACAAGGTTGATTGATTTATTTGTGCAGAACAGTGATGGAAGTTCGACTTTTGCTTTGTTTCTCTGAGTTTTTCTCTATATATATACATAACAGCATGAATATAATCTGATTTCCATATATGAATACAGTCATTCATGTGCTGCACCTGTTGATCAGAGCCTGGCTCTATTGTGGAATGTAATTAGTAATGTAATTTAGCCTAACCTTATTCATACCTAATCCAATTGAAAGCATAAATGTTGCATTCAAATGCAGGTTAAAAGTTTCGCTACAGCATGCACCAGATTGCACAATTTCATGCTGAAAAATGCAAAATCTCCCAACCATGGGAGGGGGAACACCCCCTCCCACACATTCACCCCCCCCCGGTCGCTACGCTCCCTCGCAATTTCTCACTCTCAACTCTCACCCAATGTTGGCAGCCCTGCTATTTCCCATTTTAAGTGGCTACAATGGGAGTGCCAGCAGTCAAGATGGCCGAAGGTACACAAAAATGCTGGAGAAACTCAGCGGGTGCAGCAGCATCTATGGAGCGAAGGAAATAGGCAATGTTTCGGGCCGAAACACTTCTTCAGACTGATAGGGGGTGGGGAGAAGAAAGGAAAAAAGGTAAAAAGGCGGAGGAGGAGCCCGAGGGCTGGGGGAGGGGAGGAGACAACCAGAGGGCTGATGAAGGGGAGGGGACAGCAAGGGGTAGCAGATTTGGGATAATTCAATGTTCAAGCCCCCAGGATGTAGACTGCCCAAGGTGCATTTCCTCCAATTTCCGGTGTTGCTCGCTGTGGCCATGGAGGAGATCCAGAACAGAGAGGTCAGATACGGAATGGGAGGGGGAGTTGAAGTGCTGAGCCACCGGAAGGTCAGGTTGGTTATTGCGGACCGAACGGAGGTGTTCGGCGAAACGATCGCCAAGCCTCCGCTTGGTCTCACCGATGTAGATCAGCTGGCATCTAGAGCAGCGGATGCAATAGATGAGGTTGGAGGAGATGCAGGTGAACCTCTGTCGCACCTGGAACGATTGCTTAGGTCCTTGAATGGAGTCGAGGGGGGAGGTGAAGGGACAAGTGTTGCATCTCTTGCGGTTGCAAGGGAAAGTACCCGGGGAGGGGGTGGTACGGGAGGGAAGGGAAGAATTGACAAGGGAGTTACGGAGGGAGCGGTCTTTGCAGAAGGCAGACATGGGGGGAGATGGGAAGATGTGGCGAGTGGTGTGCTCACGTTGGAGCTGGCAAAACTGACGGAGGATCACTTGTTGTATGTGACGGCTGGTGGGGTGAAAGGTGAGGACTAGGGGGACTCTGCCCTTGTTGTGAGTGGGGGATGGGGAGAGAGAGCAGTGTTATGGGGTATTGAAGAGACCCTGGTGAGAGTCTCATCTATGGTGGAGGAGGGGAACCCCCGTTCCCTGAAGAATGAGGACATTTCCGACGCCCTGTTGTGGAACACTTCATCCTGGGAGCAGATGCGGCGTAAACGGAGGAATTGGGAGTAGGGAATGGAGTCCTTACAGGAAGCAGGGTGGGATGAAGTGTAGTGCAGAAAGCCATGGGAGTCAGTAGGTTTGTAGTGGATGTCGGTCAGAAGTCTATCACCTGCGATGGAGATAGTGAGGTGAAGGAATGGTAGGAAAGTGTCGGAAATGGTCCAGGTATATTTGAGTGCCGGATGGAAGTTGGTGGTGAAGCGGTTGAAGTCAGTCAGTTGTGTGTGGGTGCAGGAGGTAGCACCAAAACAGTCATCGATGCAGTCAAGATGGCCGCCTCCCTGGGATTCATCTCACTTTGACTTCAATGGAAGCGCCCTGATCAAAGATGGCCGCCACCCTGGGTTTTTTCTTTCTCTCTCATTCTGTCTGACCGTCTCTCTCTCTCTCTCCCCCCACACTGAAGTCAGAACAGCTTCTAATTTTCAGCCGGTTTCCTTTACTGTGTCTCTCTCTCTGTCTCTCTTTCCCTCTATCTCTCCCTCACTATATCTCTATATCACCCTCTCTCTCTGCCTCTGTCTGTCACTCTCTCTCTGTCTCCCTCTTTCATTCTCTGTCTCTCTCTCTCTCTTCATGTGTCTCTCTGTCTCTCTCCCTCACACACTCTCTGTCTGTCTATCTGTCTCTCTCTCTGTCTCTCTGTCCCTCTCCCTCTCTCTCTGTCTCTCTCCCTCTCTCCCTCACTCTCTCCCTCTCTCCCTCACTCTCTCTCTCTCTCTTTCTCTCTCTCTCTCTCTCTCTCTCTCTCTCTCTCTCTCTCTCTCTCTCTCTCTCTCTCTCTCTCTCTCTCTCTCTCTCTCACACACACACACACATTCTCTCTGGGACAGAAGATTTGGGTGAACATAGACCCATTCCTGCCAACCGTGGGCCTAACTGCAGATAGATACATAACGTACTCAACACATAGGACAGGAAAGAGAAATGATCTGCAAATATAAACGCCATTGGCCAGGACAGATATTTATAAGGACACGTTCTTTGTAAGAACTGCAATGGAATGGAATAAACGAGACAACAATGTCGTCTAAATGTTGAAGAAGGAACTGAAGATGCTGGAAAATCAAAGGTTGACACAAAATGCTGGAGTAACTCAGCGGGTGAGGCAGCATCTATGGAGCGAAGGAATAGGTGACGATTCGGGTCGAGACCCTTCTTCAGACTCAAGAACCATTTCCTTCACTCCATAGATGCTGCCTCACACGCTGAGCTTCTCCAGCATTTTTGTCTACCAGCAAGAGTCAAGTCACCTTCACTGGACAATAGACAACAGGTGCAGGAGGAGGCCATTCGGCCCATCGAGCCAGCACCGCCATTCAATGGCTGATCATCCCCAATCAGTACCTCGTTCCTGCCTTCTCCCCATATCCTCTGACTCCGCTAACTTTAAGAGCCCTATCTAGCTCTCTCTTGAAAAAAAACATCCAGAAAACCGGCCTCCGCCGCCTTCTGAGTGCGAAAATCCCACAGACTCACAACTCTCTGGGTGGAAAAGTTTCTCCTCATCTCAGTCCTAAATGGCCACAGATTCACAACTCTCTGGATGAAAAAGTTTCTCCTCATCTCACTTCTTTTTTAAACAGAGAGTGGCGAATCTGTGGAATTCTCTGCCACAGAAGGTAGTTGAGAAATATTGGCTATATTTAAGAGGGAGTTAGATGTGGCCCTTGTGGCTAAAGGGATCAGCGGGTATGGAGAGAAGGCAGGGATGGGATACTGAGTTGGATGATCAGCCATGATCATATCGAATGGCGGTGCAGGCTCGAAGGGCCGAATGGCCTACTCCTGCACCTATTTTCTATGTTTCTAAATGGCCACAGATTCACAACTCTCTGCGTGGAAAACTTTCACCTCATCTCAGTCCTAAATGGCCAGATTCACAACTCTCTGGGTGGAAATGTTTCTCCTCATCTCCGTTCTAAATGGCCAACGCCTTATTCTTAAACTGTGGCCCGTGTTTCTGGACTCCCCCAACATCGGGGACATGTTTCCTGCCTCTAGCATGTCCAAATCCTTAACAATCTTATATGTTTCAATAAGATGCCCTCTCATCCTTCTAATCTCCAGAGTATACAAGCCCAGCCGCTCCATTCTCTCAGCATATGACAGTCCCGCCATCCCGGGAATTAACCTGGTGAACCTACGCTGGGCTACCTCAATAGCAAGAATGTCCTTCCTCAAATTAGGGGACCAAAACTGCACACAATACTCCAGGTGTGGTCTCACCAGGGCCCTGTACAACTGCAGAAGGACCTCTTTGCTCCTATACTCAACTCCTCTTGTTATGAAGGCCAACAGGACAAAACTGTACACAATACTCCAGGTGTGGTCTCACCAGGGATGGAGGGAGAGAGAGAGAGAGGGGGAGAGGGTGAGAGAGAGAGGGAGATGGAGGGAAAGAGGGGGATAAAGAGAGAGAGGGAGAGAGAGAGGGGGAGAGAGGGGGGACCGCCTGCCAGCGCCTGTGCATGCTCCCCCTGCTGCATTAAAGGGAATGCGTGCATCACTGGCTGCATTGCTGCCTCTCCCGTTGCATGGCGGCACTTTTATCCTCACCTGATCTTCACAGCTGCATTCCCGCACCGTTGAGTGACGAACCTCTCGTCCACAAATGTCCTCATTCTTCAGGGAACGGGTTTCCCCTCCTCCACCATAGATGAGGCTCGCACCAGGGTCTCTGCCATACCCCGCAACACTGCTCTCTCTCCCCATCCCCCCACTCACAACAAGGGCAGAGTCCCCCTAGTCCTCACCTTTCACCCCACCAGCCGTCACATACAACAAGTGATCCTCCGTCAGTTTCGCCACCTCCAACGTGACCCCACCACTCGCCACATCTTCCCATCTCCCCCCATGTCTGCCTTCCGCAAAGACCGCTCCCTCCGTAACTCCCTTGTCAATTCTTCCCTTCCCTCCCGTACCACCCCCTCCCCGGGTACTTTCCCTTGCAACCGCAAGAGATGCAACACTTGTCCCTTCACCTCCCCCCTCTACTCCATTCAGGGACCCAAGCAGTCGTTCCAGGTGCGACAGAGGTTCACCTGCATCTCCTCCAACCTCATCTATTGCATCCGCTGCTCTAGATGCCAGCTGATCTACATCGGTGAGACCAAGCGGAGGCTTGGCGATCGTTTCGCCGAACACCTCCGGTTGGTCCGCAATTACCAACCTGACCTCCCGGTGGCTCAGCACTTCAACTCCCCCTCCCATTCCGTATCTGACCTCTCTGTCCTGGGTCTCCTCCATGGCCACAGCGAGCAACACCGTAAATTGGAGGAAATGCACCTCATATTCCGCTTGGGCAGTCTACATCCTGGGGGCTTGAACATTGAATTCTCCCAATTCTGCTAGCCCTTGCTGTCCCCTCCCCTTCATCAGCCATCTGGTTGTCTCCTCCACTCCCCCAGCCCTCGGGCTCCTCCTCCGCCTTTTTCCTTTTTTCCTTTCTTCTCCCCACCCCCTATCAGTCTGAAGAAGGGTTTCGGCCCGAAACATTACCTATTTCCTTCGCTCCATATATGCTGCTGCACCCGCTGAGTTTCTCCAGCATTTTTGTGTACCTTCGATTTTCCAGCGTCTGCAGTTCCTTCTTTAACAATTCAAACTCGTGTCGGAATGATCGAAACTCCAGCGTCGGGATGATCGAAACTCCAGCGTCGGGACAAATCGGAATATTCGCGGCATGGAGCTCCCCACTCGGCCTCTTCTTACCGGAGACCGCGGCTAGACGATGTTGAAGTCCACAGTCCCCGCGGTCGGAGCACTTTCGCTGGCGATCCTCGGCAAAGGATCGCACGCTCCTCGATGGTAAGTCTATGCCGCGCCCGCGGCTCGAGGCTCCGGGCCGGGCTCCAGGAAATGCCGTGCCACTCCATGTTGTTAGGCCGCAGGGGGGACGGAGATGCGACACGGAGAAAACTCGCATCTCCGCCGAGGTAAGTGACTGAAAAAAGTTTCCCCTGACCCCCCCCCCCCCGCACCCCTACATAAAACATAGCAAGAAACATTGAAACATACATTTAAGACATATTGAAAATAAAATAAAACAGTGAAAGGACGAGACAGACTGTTGGCGAGGAATCCATTACGATTGCCACCCGGTGGAGATACAGAATCAAATAATATATTTGATGATACAGAAGGCCATACCAATATTGTTATTATTTCCATCAAATCCTGAATGTATTTGTAAATATGAACATTTGTGTACAAAACCATGAGAATATTACGTCGCGGAGACCCCTGCCCAGAATAGGCGAATCGAAAACCAGAGTATATAAATTTAAGGTAAGGGAGAAATATTTAATAGGAACATGATGGATAAATCATTTAAAAAAGGGGAGAGAGTCCATGCAACCAGCGGCCAGAGCAGACAACTGTGGCACGTACTATCGCAACGTTTGAAATATTTGGATAGGTACATGAATAGGGCAGGTTTAGAGTAACACGCGCCAAACGCACGCCTGGGGGACTCGTGTGGATGGGACATGTTTGTGGGTGCGGGCAAATGGGACGAAAGGCCAGTTTCCACGCTGTATGATTCATTGTCACCATGACTTTATATTATCCACCAGCATTGCATCATCCCGTTCTCCTTGGAAATGCACAGTGCATTTGTGGAATTCGACTTCTGTAAAAACACAAAACGAGCAATTTGTGCAAAATATATTCATTAACTGTGCCGAGGTGCACAACGATGGATGATGCATTCCTTCTACAAGCTCTGAGACATCCAGCTGGGTTTGTGTTGTTGTAAATAGCTATGATACGCGGCGCATTATGTTTTAGCTTTAGGTTCAGGTTTATTATTTTTCCCAGTCTCCTCCTGAAGTAAAGGTGTAGGTGTGACTTCTTGAGTGTCGCATGAAAGTGATTGCTCCCCAACATATTGTTGATAAGATTAACGCCAAGCAACATGACCTCTCAACAATTTTCATTTCCGTTCCATCGATGCAGATTAGGGCATCAACTCCACCATCTTTCCCCAAGTCAATAGCCAGCTCCTTCGCCTTTTGACATTGACGGAGATGTTAATGTCCTGACACCAAGTCACTAAGTTCTCTATCTCCTTCTTGTACTCCGTATCGTTATTGTCCATAACTCGGTCATGCCTTCCCCTTTGCTTCCAAAATTTAATTACTACCCCTTTCGTCTTGAAGACATTGAGCGGTCGGTTATTTTTCTGACGCAATGTCAGTAAGTCCACTATCACTTTCCTGAACTCTGTCTCCTCATTGTTCCTGATCCGGCCCATCACAGTGGTGTCGTCAGCAAACCTGTGGACGAAATGTGTATAGAGAGTATCGTTGGGGACTGAAAAATCATCCTTGCAGGGCGCCGGTGTTGAGAGTTATTATGGAGGAGATGTTGTCATCTACCGTCACTGACTGAGGTCCGTGGGCCGTAGAGACGAGGAAGCAGTGGCAGAGGGCAGATCAAATTCCTAGTTCCTGGAGTTCGGAGATGACAACCAGCCCTCTCCCCCCCCCAACCCCGACTGTGGACACAGCTACACACGTTCACACACACAATGCCAATCTCAAGCCTGTTCAGACATTTAATATCATAATTATCAATCTTATCCTGGTCTCAAGTTCTTTTCCATACCTGGTCACATTGGTGTTCAGTTCCCTATTGGCCACAAGTAGCTTCGCTCCAACCCTGTTTGTATTTAATAAATGGGCACCGCTGTTGTTCTGTGGTAGAGGGTACTCGAGATCCAGATATATCCGAGAGAGTAAATTACATCACATCTCAGTCACTCCAAAGTGAATTCATATTCTGATCATCTGATGCTAACGTAACCATCCATATACCCGTTGTTTAATGCTCTGAAGTTCCATCCTTTCGGGGCCTCGCAAACTCCCACATATCGGCGTCAATTACTGACTTGTTGTTCTCACCAACTGCACAGAGTAGAGGATCTGGTCAATTATTGGTCGTTTCACAGCCACTTGATGCGAGGGATAATTCTCCACTTCTGTCTCTACACCGCTTCAAAGGGAAGTATCACCTTCTTTAAGAGAGAGAGGCCTAAGGCATAATACTCTGTGGACCAAGTGCTGGAAAATGCGATTCAGTTGTTGGATAGCATTAACACAGCACGACTGCACTACTCTTTCCTTGTGTGACCGAGCTGCAGGGAGAGGTGAGAAATTTATTCCCGGGAGCGAAGGAGACTGAGGGATGATGATATGAAGGTTTATACAATCATGAGAGGAATAGATAGGCTGAATGCAGGGCATTTTCCCCAGGATTGAGAATCAAAAGGCAGATTTCATAGGTTTAATGTGAGAGCAGCAAGATTTACAAGGAACCTGAAGGGAAGACTTGACACAAATAGAGAATGCTGGGTACATGGTTTGAACTTGTGTTAAGATCATTCACTTCTGACATCATATATTTGTTCTGCCTGGACGGATGTTATCTGAGTCTTCTGACTATACTATGTTTTCCTCCTGTATTGCAGATGCACGGTCATTAATACGGTCCACGATAAGGTATCAGGTGTTTTACTGTGTTCTTCCCCCTGTGCCCACTTCACGCCTTGTCTTCACATTTGTTCACCCCCATTCAACACCTTCTCTTGTATATCAATACTGTTGGTGTTACATGGACAATCATAGTAGCCATCGTCGTACGAGTATCCCTATCTGATCATAGTTGGTACTTATGTCAGATCATTCGTTTAGCTGAGGTTAGGCTTGGTTATTATTGACAGATAATTCAAGGTACAGTGAAAAGCAGGGCATTGCACGCTATCCATTCAGTTCAGATATGCCATATACATTTACAAAATGGCGGCGACTCCTTATAGCGAGTCGGCGTCAATTGCCGACTGCGGTAAATGTCCACCTCGGACGAGGCCTGGACTTACCACCCGACGAGGGACCACTGGAGGGTCGCTCCGATTGCGGTGGTCTGCGGCGTTTGGCCGTTTCTGGCCGTGGAACGATCTTCAGCTGGCAGCCGACGGCTGTCGCCCTGCGGCCTACATCGCTAGCCGCTAGAACCCTGCACGCTGCCCGGAGCGAACGCTGGCGTTGATTGTTCGCCGCTTCTCCGCCCGCCATCCCCCCCCCTCTTTTGTAACCTGTCTGTTACCTGTCTGTGCACCATCGACGCTGGACACCTCCCTACACCAGCGACGCTGGATCCTCTCTGCACCCGCACCGCTGGACAGCCTCTCTGTACCTGCGCCGCTGGACGCCCTGTGCACCTGCGCTGCTGGATGGCCTCGCTGCACCTGCACTGATGGACGGCCTCTTTGCTCCCTCACTGCTGGACACCTCGCTGCACCCGCTCTATTGGACGGCCTCTCTGCTCCCTCACCGCTGGATACTGTAAAGCTGTGTCATAACGCACTGTTTCTTTACTTCTGTTTATTCATACTACACATTATACACATAGGTTTCTGCCCTAGCTGTCCGTGGTCTGTCACCGGAATCAGAGAGAGAGAGAACTGGGTGGGAAGGTTGTAATTATACTGATGATGTGGGGAGTGGTTAGTAGCGGTGAGGTCACTATGTTAAAGGTACATGCACATATCACCTACATCCTTCCCCTTGGAAATAATATGCAATACCGAAGTGACAGGGCGACCACGTCTCATACGCTACGAGCAGGTGAGCAAACAGTTAAACAAATTCACCATAACGGATAGGCGGCCTGACCACCCGCCCGTACCGTGTGCGCATTTCGCCATCCCCCCTTTCTGCAGGCGGAGCATGAGCAGGAGCCGGCGCGGGGGAGAGAACCGGGGAACCGGGAGGAGAACGAGAAAACGGAGAAGGAGCAGGGGAAGCATGAGCAGTAGGGGGAAGACGGTCAGGCGAGGGAGGAATGGCCTGAGGGGCAGGCAGTGTTGTCGACAAAGGGGGGAAAAGGGATCCGCAGGCGGTGGTGGTGGCTCGTTAACAAGCCGCAGATGCTGCCGGGACCGGCGGTAAATGGTACCGTCATGGTCGACAAGGTAGGACCGCGGCGAACCAGCAGTACCGACGACGATGGCAACCCTGGGGTGACCGAAGGGGGATTGCATTCGGACGACTTGGCCTGAGAGCAGAGGCGGGAGAGGACGACAAGGTTTGTCGTGGGAGCGCCGTTGGATTAAAGGTACATGCACATATCATCTACAGATACTCTCTCCACCTGCACCACTGGAGGCCTCTCTATACCCGCACCGCTGGACGGCCTCTCTGCGCCCTCGCTGCTGGACACCCCTCTTCGCCTTCTCTGTTGGACACCTCTCTGCGCCCTCACCGCTGGACAACCTCTCTGCTGCTTCCTGCAGTTGCTCGGGCTCCTCATCATGCTCAAATACTCGGCTCTGCGGCTGATTTGTCTCTTCAACAATTACATCCCATCGTGGGCCCTTCGAGCCTGCACCGCCATTCAATATGATCACCGCCATTCAATATGATATAGCATATATATACAGTAATAGTTAAAACTCGAGCAGTGGGTATACGGATTTACACAGAGAATGAGTTGACATATGAGGTAGTTGCGGCATATATTAGGGCATCTTTCAAAGACAGCTGGACTGCTGCATGGATAGGAATGATTTAGAGTGATGTGGGCGAAAGGTGAGAAGGGGTGACTATTGTAGATGGGGCACATTTGTCGGCATGTGCAAGCTGGGTAGAAAGTCCCAATACCATGTTGTAGGATTCGATGATTCTATGAAAATAGATAGAGCAACGTGGAAGATACAGAGTACAGAATATAGTTGGCAGCATTGGTGTTTATTTTCCTGCATCAGTTACTTAGACAATTTTATATATCCGTAATGCGGTAGAAGCGAATTGAACTCTACACTAGTCTACGGGCTTGCATACTCTGGAATTTAGAAGGGTGAGAGGGCATCTTATTGAAACATATAAGACGATAAAGGGTTTGGACACGCGAGAGACAGGAAACATGTTCCCGATGTTGGGGGATTCCTGAACCAGGGGCCATAGTTTAAGAATAAGGGGTAAGGCATTTAGAAGGGAGATGAGGAAACATTTTTTTTCACACAGAGTGCCGCGAGTCTGTGTAATTCTCTGCCTCAGAGGGCGGTGGGGGCCGGGTTCTCTGGATACTTTCAAGAGATAACTTAATAGGCGCTGAAAGATAGCGTAATCAGGGGATATGGGGTGAAGGCAGGAACGGGACACTGATTGTGGATGATCAGCCATGATCACAGTGAATGGCGGTGCTGGCTCGAAGGCCCCAATGGATTACTCCTGCACCTATTGTCTATTGCCTATTGTACCATTGATACAAATTTCGGCCAGTACTCGATGTAAAGGAGATATAGTAGCGGACTGAAAATGATTTATTGTAGTGTCCGGTGTTACTTTGGATGAGGTGTCACCTATCATCACTGACCTGAGGATTGTCGGTGCTAAAATCGAGCATTCAGCGGTAGAGGCGGAGAAGTTGCCTCGGTCCCGACGTTTGGAGATAATAGCCACTCCATCCCCTATCACATACAGGTACACACTGCTGAACGCATCATTTACAGCGCGAGGCTGTTCCTATTTTCCATATTAAACAGGATCTGACGAGCGACTGATATTAATCCACAGCTGGTCACGTTAGCCGTCATTACACCATTGTCTACAAACACACGTGCCCCAGCCCTATATGAACGGAATGAGTTATCATCACTAATGTTTGGGCTACATGGTACTGGGGGTTCAGATATATTTGCGAGCATAAATTGCTTCTCATCTCAATTCACTCCATGGTAAACACCTACTCCGAAACTTGTATCCTAACGTCATCACCCATCTATCGATTGTGTAATGCTTTCAATATCTATCCTGTCAAGCCCTCGCAGAATCCGACATTTACAGTGTTAATATATTCACTTGTCGTTCTTCCCAACCTCACAGCGTAGATGATCTGATCAATTGTTGCTCATTTGGCAGTTCCTACATCCGTGGATAAATCTCAACTTCAGACTCTGCATCGTATTGTAAGGACCGCCTTACTTGAAAGATATATAGTGTCAGGGCATAATATTCTGCTGATCAAGTGCTAGTATCTGTTGGTGAAAAGATAGTGTCAAGCTGGAAGGGGGTACATAAGAGGTTTACTGGATGTCGCCAGGACTTGAGTGGCTGAGCGAAAGGGAGAAGTTTAGGAGGGTAGGACTTTATTTATTGGAGCACAGGAGGACGTGTATACACGATCATGAGATGAAAATATAGGGTAAATACACAAACTTTGAACCAGAGTAGGGGAATCGAGAACAATGGGACACGGTTCAAGGCGCCGGTTGAGAGATTCAATAGGAACCTGAGCGGCAATTGTTTAAAACAAAGCATGGTAGGTGTGTGGATCGAGCTGTCGGAGGAGGGGGATAAGGCAGGTGCTATCGCACTGTATAAGAAACTTTTAGACAGGTGCATAAACAGGTTAGGTTTAGAAGGAGATTTGCCTAATCTGGTAAATGGCCCTAGCGGCGATGTTACATCCTATCCCCTCTCGGCGCCTTCCCTTTGCACTTGTCCAACAATTACTTTGTCGTTAACAACCGTTAATCGCCTTCTCTTATACATCAACCTCGTCTCCAATCTTTATCGTCTCCTGTCTCCATCATAGTACGAACATTACCGCTCTGGACATGGTTGTTACTCTCCGCAGATTATTAGGTTTGGTTACCTTAGGTAAGGTCTATTACTGTCATGGATACTGGGGTACAGAGGAAATCTTTGTTTTCCATGTTATTCAAAATGTTCAGATACAGCATATGTAGATGCAAACACTTCAAACGTACAATACATAGAGCAAAGATGAAGATACAGAATGTAGACTATAGTTCATGATATAGAATATCATGTCGAACATCGTTCTTGATTATCATCAAAACCCTGATTTATCCGTAAATTTGTCAGAATGAACAACATCTGCGCAAACCGCATTGCGTAATTCCGGTCTATCTTTGTCCTAAGAAACGGACATTCACAGTTGTAGAATTCGAGCTTTTTGTAAAAACACAAAAGATTCATTCAAGCAGATGCAGAAATTGTTATTCAACTGTTCTGAAGTGCACAGTTAGAGCGACAGATGATGCAATACTTATCTCACCTTTCAGACCTCCCACTGGTTTGGCGGAGTTGTAAACAATTAAGATGCGAGGCACATTAGATTTCAGATACAGGTTCAGGATTAGGATTATTATTGTGAAATATACCGAGGTGCAGTGAAAAAAACTGTGTTTGCATGTAATCCAGGCAGAACAGATATTCCGTGCATAGGTACAATCATTTCAAACTCACGTATAACAGATAGAGGAAAGGAGAAGATTCAGAGAGCAGAATACAGTTTCAGCGATGTAGCGTATCAGCTCCAGAGAAAAGTCCAATGTCATCAATTGGGAAATGTGAAATAAACAGCATAATAGCTTCTAGATGACCCTTAAGATGCCCGATAACGGGCGAGAAGAAGCTACTGGTGGTGCGCGCTTTCCCGCGTGTGTACTTTCTGCCGACTGGAGCAGGTAGAAGAAGGAATGGTCGGGCTGAAACGGCTCATTGGTTGCATTGGCTGCTTTTCCGAGGCATAGTAAAGAGTAGATTGTATCAGTGGTGAGAAGCCTGGTCTGTGTGACGGACAGGGCTACATCTACAAATTTCCCCAATTGCTTGTGTTCCTAGGCAGAGCTTTTCTCAAAACAAGCTGTTATGGAACCCTACATGATGCTTTCTATGCTGCATCTACAGAAGTTTGGAACAGTCACTGGAGACATGACGAGATTTCTCTGTCTCCTCGGGATATAAAGGCGTTAGTCTGCCTTCTGGATTGTTGCATCTATGTGGGTGATCCACGACAGACCTTTGATAGTATTAACACCAAGGGAAAGCTGTCATCTATTTCCACTTCTGCAACATTGATGCTGATTGGGCATGTCCTGCACCATGGTTCCTGAAGTCAATAACTAGCTCCTTCGTCTTGCTGACATTGAGGGGAAGATTATTGTCCGGACACCATGTATCTTAGTTCTCTATCACCCTCCTCTACTCAATATTGCAATTATTCCTGATTTGACCAACCACAGTGGGCTTGTGCGTAAACCTGTAGATATGATTGGAGCCAAATGTATCCGTACAGTCGAGAGTGTAAAGGGAGAATATTAGGGGAATGAGTCGTTGCAGGGCATCGATGTAGAGATTTATTATGAAGGAGATGCTGTCCCCTCTCCTCATTGACTGAGGTCCGTGGGCATTGGAGCCTTGGAAGCAGTGACAGAGGGAGAGCAGATTCCGAGATCCCGTGGTTTGGAGATAACTGCCATCCCTTCCCCAGCTGACACAAGTACACGCCGTCATACGTACAATGCCAAGATCAAGTCTGTTTGGAATTCAATATCATAATTACAAACTGTTCTTGGTTTAATATTCATTTCCAACCAGGTCACATCAGTGTTCATTTCCCTATTTGCCACAGATATGTTCACCCCAACCATGTTTGCGTTTCATAAATTGTCATCCTCATTTTGTGGGTTAGATAATATTGTAGATTCAAATATATCTGCGAGAATACATTACATCTGACCTCATGTCACTCCAAGGTGAATTCTTATTCCGAACGATGATCATAACGTAATAATCCATATGCGGGCTGCAATTCCCTCAAATCTATCTTGCAAAGGCCTCGCAGAAGTCTCGATGTCGGGGTCAATACATTCACTTGTCATTCTTACCAACTGCGCAGAATGGATGAACTGGACAATTGTTCGCCCTTTGAGAACCACTTGATGCGACGGATACGTGTGGAATTCAGTCCCTGCCCGAGTCGAAGGTAAGTATCACTTCCCCTAAAAGAGGAAGTGCCAGGGCATAATATTGTGCAGATTAAGTGCTCGTAGATGGAATTTAGTAATTGGACAGGAGCAAACAGACAGTTTTTCGGCCTATTTCTCTGCTGTGTGACTCAATGCCTATTGGTCCAGTATATGCACATTTCTCCACACGTGGTATCTTCGTCAGTAGGGTTCACCACTATTTCCTTGAATAGGCAACTCGACAGTTGTAATAGGTAGCTATGTTTGTTTATTTCTGTTGAGCAATAAATGTTGGGCAGCAACTGATTCTGCAGCAATGTTGAGATGCGCTGACTAGCCAGTTTACAGTCTAATCCAGCGTGCGGTGCAACACCAATGTTTGCGGGCGTGTGCTTTGCGGAACAAGAACATAGCGTGCACTTGTTTCTACAAGATCGGAGCTTTGATAAGTCATTCATTTCTGACATTAGATCCGATGTCCTCTCAAGTCTGAATCTTCTGGGTTTAACATGTTTTCCTCTTGTATTTCAGATGCCAAGCAATAACGGCGGTGCACAATACAGTATTAGCATTTCACTGTGTTCTTTCTCCTCCTCCCAACCCCTCTTCGCATTTGTCGAACTATTCATTTGTGGTGAACAACGATTCTTTTCAGAATCAGAATCAGAATCAGAATCAGAATCAGAATCAGATTTTATTCGACAAATATGTTTTGCAACATACGAGGAATTTTACTTCTCTTGTACAGCAAAACCGGGTGTGTCACGTGGACATTCTTTGTCCCCATCATATTACCAATAGACCCGCTCTGATCACAGTTATTACTTATCTCCAATCATTAGGTTTGCCTTGGGTTAGGCTATATTTATTATTATTACATGCCGAGGTACAGTGAAACGCGCGGTTTTGCATGCTATCCACTCATATGAGACCTACCATACATGGACACAATCAAATCCAGCATCGCCGCCGGACCGGACCTACTCTACACGACCGCCGGACCGGGGCTCCCCGAACATGGCCGCCGCACCGCACCCTATTCACCCCGTCGCCTCACCGGGCTGGTCGAACCGCGCCGCCCCACCGACCATCCGCCCACCGGGACCTCCCAAGCATCGCCCGTGGATCCCGACTCTACTGCCCACGGACCCCGACCATCGGGTCCGCCAGCCCTCGCCACTGCAACACCCCCCAGCCCCCCCGACTCCACTGCCAGAGGACCCCGACCTTCGGGTCCGCCGACCCTCGCCACTGCAACGCCCTCCAGCCCCACCGACCCCGACTCCACTGCCCACGGACCCCGACCATCGGGTCCGCCGACCCTCGCCACCACACAGCCCCCCAGCCCCCCCGACCCCGACTCCACTGCCCGAGGACTCCTACCGTCGGGTCCGCCGACCCTCGCCACCACACCGTCCACCAGCAGCCCGCAGCCGTCGCCTCACCTGCAAACTGGACTCTGTACTGGGCCTGAAGCCTCCACGCTGCTCACTCCCACTCTCCGGGGTTTGATTCCACTGGGTCCTAGCGCTAGTCTGCCTAGCCCTGGTTATCTCAGTGTTAGTTCCACTGATTCTTCCCCATCCCTCCCAACTATGGGACCACTTCTCTTCCACACCCCCCACCCCCTGAACACCCACCACCCCCCACCATACATCGCCTCGTCCCCATTCCACCCACCTGCCTTCCTCGGGCCCCAACCCCCATCCCTGCCGGGTGTTCACCATCCCCCCCGACCTCCCCCTCTCCGGCATCGAACGGTCTGTCCTCAGCAGAGGTCTTACCTTTGTCCCCCTCCGTCCCCATCTCAATGAGTTCCGTGCCGTCCATGACTTGGAACGCTTCTACCGTCGCCTACGCCTCACAGCTCACTTCCATGGGAAGGAGTCCTCGCTCCCCACTGATGACCCCTTTTCCCGTCTCCAACTCACCCCCTCCTCATGGAACCCCCCTCGTAGCCTTCCGGCTTTAGAACTCTTTATTCAAAACTGCCGCCGTGACATCAACCGCCTCAACTTCTCCAGTCCCCTGTCTCAGTCCAATCTCTCCCCCCCCTGAACGCATTGCCATCGACTCACTCCGCAACAACCTAGATTGGGTTATCAAACCCGCCGACAAGGGAGCTGCCGTGGTAGTCTGGCGCGTCGATCTCTACAATGCTGAGGCCACGCGCCAACTCTCGGACACCTCCTCCTACTTACCCCTGGACCATGACCCCACTGACGAGCACCAAGCCACCATCTCCAGCACCATCACCGATTTCATCCACTCCCACGCCCTGCCCGACCGAGCCTCCAACCTCATCGTTCCCCAGCCCCGCACAGCCCGCTTTTACCTTCTCCCCAAAATCCACAAACCTGACTATCCCGGTAGACCCATTGTCTCTGCCTGTTCGTGCCCCACCGAACTCATCTCCATCTACCTCGACTCCATCCTATCCCCCTTGGTTAAATCCCTCCCTACCTATGTTCAAGACACCTCAGACACTCTCCGCCATCTCCGCGCATTCCACTCTCTAGGCCCTCACCCCATCATCTTCTCCATGGACGTCCAGTCATTGTACACTTCCATCCCCCACCAGGATGGTCTCGAAGCCCTCCGTTTTTTCCTCGACCGTAGAAGCAATCTATACCCGGCCACTGACACCCTCCTCCGCCTAGCGGAGCTGGTCCTTACACTTAATAACTTTTCATTTGACTCCTCCCATTTCCTCCAAATACAAGGCGTCGCTATGGGCACACGCATGGGCCCCAGCTACGCCTGCGTCTTTGTCGGGTACGTAGAACAATCCTTGTTCAATGCGTACCAGGGCCCTATCACCGACCTCTACCTCCGCTACATCGATGATTGTTTTGGTGCCACATCCTGCACCCACACACAACTGACTGACTTCATCCGCTTCACCACCAACTTCCATCCGGCACTCAAATACACCTGGACCATTTCCGACACTTCCCTAACATTCCTTGACCTCACTATCTCCATCGCAGGTGATAGACTCCTTACCGACATCCACTACAAACCTACCGACTCCCATGGCTATCTGGACTACACTTCTTCCCACCCTGCTTCCTGTAAGGACTCCATCCCCCACTCCCAATTCCTCCGTCTACGCCGCATCTGCTCCCAGGTTGAGGCGTTCCACACCAGGGCATCTGAAATGTCCTCATTCTTCAGGGAACGGGGGTTCCCCTCCTCCACCATACCCCGCAACACTGCTCTCTCTCCCCAACCGCCCACTCACATCAAGGGCAGAGTCCCCCTAGTCCTCACCTTTCACCCCACCAGCCGTCACATACACCAAGTGATCCTCCGTCAGTTTCGCCACCTACAACGTGACCCCACCACTCGCCACATCTTCCCATCTCCCCCCATGTCTGCCTTCCGCAAAGACCGCTCCCTCCGTAACTCACTTGTCAATTCTTCCCTTCCCTCCCATACCACCCCCTCCCCTGGTACTTTCCCTTGCAACCGCAAGAGATGCAACACTTGTCCCTTCACCTCCCCCCTCTACTCCATTCAGGGACCCAAGCAGTCGTTCCAGGTGCGACAGAGGTTCACCTGCATCTCCTCCAACCTCATCTATTGCATCCGCTGCTCTAGATGCCAGCTGATCTACATCGGTGAGACCAAGCGCAGGCTTGGCGATCGCTTCGCCGAACACCTCCGGTTGGTCCGCAATAACCAACCTGACCTCCCGGTGGCTCAGCACTTCAACTCCCCCTCCCATTCCGTATCTGACCTCTCTGTCCTGGGTCTCCTCCATGGCCACAGCGAGCAACACCGTAAATTGGAGGAAATGCACCTCATATTCCGCTTGGGCAGTCTACATCCTGGGGGCTTGAACATTGAATTCTCCCAATTCTTCTAGCCGTTGCTGTTCCCTCCCCTTCATCAGCCATCTGGTTGTCTCCTCCCCTCCCCCAGCGCTCGGGCTCCTCCTCCGCCTTTTTCCTTTTTTCCTTTCTTCTCCCCACCCCCTCTCAGTCTGAAGAAGGGTTTCGGCCCGAAACGTTACCTATTTCCTTCGCTCCTTAGATGCTGCTGCACCCGCTGAGTTTCCCCAGCATTTTTGTGTACCTTCGATTTTCCAGCATCTGCAGTTCCTTCTTTAACAATTCAAACTCGTGTCGGAATGATCGAAACTCCAGCGTCGGGATGATCGAAACTCCAGCGTCGGGACAAATCGGAATATTCGCGGCATGGAGCTCCCCACTCGGCCTCTTCTTACCGGAGACCGCGGCTAGACGATGTTGAAGTCCACAGTCCCCGCGGTCGGAGCACTTTCGCTGGCGATCCTCGGCAAAGGATCGCACGCTCCTCGATGGTAAGTCTATGCCGCGCCCGCGGCTCGAGGCTCCGGGCCGGGCTCCAGGAAATGCCGTGCCACTCCATGTTGTTAGGCCGCAGGGGGGACGGAGATGCGACACGGAGAAAACTCGCATCTCCGACGAGGTAAGTGACTGAAAAAAGTTTCCCCTGATCCCCCCCCCTGCACCACTACATAAAACATAGCAAGAAACATTGAAACATACATTTAAGACATATTTAAAATAAAATAAAACAGTGAAAGGACGAGACAGACTGTTGGCGAGGAATCCGTTACGATTGCCACCCGGTGGAGATACAGAATCAAATAATATATTTGATGATACAGAAGGCCATACCAATATTGTTATTATTTCCATCAAATCCTGAATGTATTTGTAAATATGAACATTTGTGTACAAAACCATGAGAATATTACGTCGCGGAGACCCCTGCCCAGAATAGGCGAATCGAAAACCAGAGTATATAGATTTAAGGTAAGGGAGAAATATTTAATAGGAACATGATGGATAAATCATTTTTAAAAGGGGAGAGAGTCCATGCAACCAGCGGCCAGAGCAGACAGCTGTGGCACGTACTATCGCAACGTTTGAAATATTTGGATAGGTACATGAATAGGGCAGGTTTAGAGTAACACGCGCCAAACGCACGCCTGGGGGACTCGTGTGGACGGGACATGTTTGTGGGTGCGGGCAAATGGGACGAAAGGCCAGTTTCCACGCTGTATGATTCATTGACACCATGACTTTATATTATCCACCAGCATTGCATCATCCCGTTCTCCTTGGAAATGCACAGTGCATTTGTGGAATTCAACTTCTGTAAAAACACAAAACGAGCAATTTGTGCAAAATATATTCATTAACTGTGCCGAGGTGCACAACGATGGATGATGCATTCCTTCTACAAGCTCTGAGACATCCAGCTGGGTTTGTGTTGTTGTAAATAGCTATGATACGCGGCGCATTATGTTTTAGCTTTAGGTTCAGGTTTATTATTTTTCCCAGTCTCCTCCTGAAGTAAAGGTGTAGGTGTGACTTCTTGAGTGTCGCATGAAAGTGATTGCTCCCCAACATATTGTTGATAAGATTAACGCCAAGCAACATGACCTCTCAACAATTTTCATTTCCGTTCCATCGATGCAGATTAGGGCATCAACTCCACCATCTTTCCCCAAGTCAATAGCCAGCTCCTTCGCCTTTTGACATTGACGGAGATGTTAATGTCCTGACACCAAGTCACTAAGTTCTCTATCTCCTTCTTGTACTCCGTATCGTTATTGTCCATAACTCGGTCATACCTTCCCCTATGCTTCCAGAATGTAATTACTACCCCTTTCGTCTTGAAGACATTGACGGTCGGTTATTTTTCTGACGCAATGTCAGTAAGTCCACTATCACTTTCCTGAACTCTGTCTCCTCATTGTTCCTGATCCGGCCCATCACAGTGGTGTCGTCAGCAAACCTGTGGACGAAATGTGTAAAGAGAGTATCGTTGGGGACTGAAAAATCATCCTTGCAGGGCGCCGGTGTTGAGAGTTATTATGGAGGAGATGTTGTCATCTACCGTCACTGACTGAGGTCCGTGGGCCGTAGAGACGAGGAAGCAGTGGCAGAGGGCAGATCAAATTCCTAGTTCCTGGAGTTCGGAGATGACAACCAGCCCTCTCCCCCCCCCCCCCAACCCCGACTGTGGACACAGTTACACACGGCCACACAAACAATGCCAATCTCAAGCCTGTTCAGACATTTAATATCATAATTATCAATCTTATCCTGGTCTCAAGTTATTTTCCATACCTGGTCACATTGGTGTTCAGTTCCCTATTGGCCACAAGTAGCTTCGCTCCAACCCTGTTTGTATTTAATAAATGGGCACCGCTGTTGTCCTGTGGTAGAGGGTACTCGAGATCCAGATATATCCGAGAGAGTAAATTACATCACATCTCAGTCACTCCAAAGTGAATTCATATTCTGATCATCTGATGCTAACGTAACCATCCATATACCCGTTGTTTAATGCTCTGAAGCTCCATCCTTTCGGGGCCTCGCAAACTCCCACATATCGGCGTCAATTACTGACTTGTTGTTCTCACCAACTGCACAGAGTAGACGATCTGGTCAATTATTGGTCGTTTCACATAAATCTCCACTTCTGACTCTACACCGCTTCAAAGGGAAGCATCACCTTCTTTAAGAGAGAGAGGACTAAGGCATAATACTCTGTGGACCAAGTGCTGGAAAATGCGATTCAGTTGTTGGATAGCATTAACACAGCACGACTGCACTACTCTTTCCTTGTGTGACCGAGCTGCAGGGAGAGGTGAGGAATTTATTCCGGGAGCGAAGGAGACTGAGGGATGATGATATGAAGGTGTATAAAATCATGAGAGGAATAGATAGGCTGAATGCAGGGCATTTTCCCCAGGATTGAGAATCAAAAGGCAGATTTCATAGGTTTAATGTGAGAGCAGCAAGATTTACAAGGAACCTGAAGGGAAGACTTGACACAAATAGAGATTGCTGGGTACATGGTTTGAACTTGTGTTAAGATCATTCACTTCTGACATCATATATTTTTTCTGCCTGGACGGATCTTATCTGAGTCTTCTGACTATACTATGTTTTCCTCCTGTATTGCAGATGCACGGTCATTAATACGGTCCACGATAAGGTATCAGGTGTTTTACTGAGTTATTCCCCCTGTGCCCACTTCACACCTTGTCTTCACATTTGTTCACCCCCATTCAACACCTTCTCTTGTATATCAATACTGTTGGTGTTACATGGACAATCATAGTAGCCATCATCGTACGAGTATCCCTCTCTGATCATAGTTGGTACTTATGTCAGATCATTCGTTTAGCTGAGGTTAGGCTTGGTTATTATTGACAGATATTTCAAGGTACAGTGGAAAGCAGGGGATTGCACGCTATCCATTCAGTTCAGATATGCCATATACATTTACAAAATGGCGGCGGCGGAAGCAGATTCAAATGACAATGACTCCTTATAGCGAGTCGGCTTCAATTGCCGACTGCGGTAAATTTCCACCTCAGACGAGGCCTGGACCTACCACCCGACGAGGGACCACTGGAGGGTCGCTCCGATTGCGGTGGTCTGCGGTGTTTGGCCGTTTCTGGCCGTGGAACGATCTTCAGCTGGCAGCCGACGGCTGTCGCCCTGCGGCCTACACCGCTAGCCGCTAGAACCCTGCACGCTGCCCGGAGAGGACGCTGGCGTTGACTGTTCGCCGCTTCTCCTCCCGCCATCCCCCCCCTCTTTTGTAACCTGTCTGTTACCTGTCTGTGCACCATCGACGCTGGACACCTCCCTGCACCAGCGACGCTGGATCCTCTCTGCACCCGCACCGCTGGACAGCCTCTCTGCACCTTAGCCGCTGGACGGCCTCTGCACCTGCGCTGCTGGACACCTCTCTGCACCTGCACTGCTGGAAGCCTCGCTGCACCTGCACTGCTGGACGGCCTCTTTGCTCCTTCACTGCTGGACACCTCGCTGCACCCGCTCTATTGGACGGCCTCTCTGCTCCCTCACCGCTGCATACTCTCTCCACCTGCACCGCTGGACACCTCTCTGCACCCGCACCGCTGGACGGCCTCTCTGCGCCCTCGCTGCTGGACACCCCTCTTCGCCTTCTCTGTTGGACACCTCTCTGCGCGCTCACCGCTGGACAACCTCTCTGCTGCTTCCTGCAGTTGCTCGGGCTCCTCATCATGCTCAAATACTCGGCTCTTGGGCTGACTGATCTCTTCAACAATTACATCCCATCCTGCATCCCAGTCATTAACCAGTTTGGACTTCTGCGTCGACCCCGTTACATCAACAGAGGCTCTCGACGCAAGCTTGTTTGCTTCGGCCTCGGACATTCCATTCGATCCATCTGCTCACTACCACGCTCTGCCCCCCCCTCAACCGCGTCACCCCCCATCCCAGCTGACCACATGCACTGTCAACTGGGACAACCTCAGATCTCTCCAGCCTGCCCCTATCCCTCCACCCTCTGACAATGCCAACTTTGCCTTCCTCAACACCCGGTCGCTCAACAACAAAGCCCTTGCCCTCCATGAACTAATCCTTGACAACACTCTTGACTTCCTTCTGCTCACTGAAATCTGGCAACAACCCAATGTCTTCTTCTCCCTCAATCAAGCTTCCCCATCTGGGTTTAATTATATTTCCAAACCCCGCCCCTCCCGCCATGGAGGCGGCCTCGCTGTTATTTTCAACCAGAACTTTCCGATCGCTGAACTCCCCCTCCCCCCAGTAGCATCATTTGAATTCCTCACCTTCAAAGCCCTTTCCTCCATGACAGTCATCCTCATTTACCGGCCACCTAAACCAGACACCTCTTTCCTATCTGACTTCACTGAACTCCTCAGAATTGCCTCATCTCTCTCCCCACGTCTGCTGCTACTTGGTGACTTAAATATTCATATGGACTCCCCCACCTGCAAGCTCGCATCTGAATTCGTTTTTTTACTTGACAACTTCTCTCTCACTCAGCACTTCACCTTTCCCACTCATGACAAAGGTCACATCCTTGACCTGGTCTGCTCCACAAATCAACCGGTACTCGACCTCCATCCATGCCTCTTCCCCCTCTCTGATCATAAGCTTATACGGTTCACCATCCCTTCTCCGACACCTCACCCCCGCTTCCTCCGAGAAATCACCTCCGTAATCTAAAATCCATCGATCCCCACCATCTCTCTGACTTGCTCTCCACCACTCTCCCCCTGGACTCAACCCACATGTCACCTGATGATCTCACAAACCATCTCAACTCCACCTTGTCTACCTCCCTTAACACTCTGGCCGCCGCCTCAAAACAAGAACCGTAACTTTTAACACATCTTCACCCTGGTACACACCTGCACTTCTTAAGTTGAAACAGACTGGTCGCCGACTTGAAAGACTCACAAAGAAATCATCTCTCACAGTCCACCATGAAGCTTACAAACTCCACCTCACTGCCTACAAAGATGCCCCCATTGCTGCAAAATCTGCCTACCTCTCCTCCATATTCACTGACCACTGCCTAAACCACAGAACCCTCTTCTCCACAATGGGCAACCTCCTCAAGCCTCGAGCCAACACTCTCCCCACCTCTACTCCGGATCTCTGCAACTCATTCCTCCACTTTGTCGCTGACAAAATCAGCACCATCTATCAATCTTTATCCCCTGTACCCGACTCCCCAGCATCTACTCCACCACCTACCAAGGCCCCTCCTTTCAACATCTCCACTGACCTCCTTACCCCTCCTCCACACTGCTTCCTCTCCCAGTTTGACCCGGTCACCCCAACTGAAATCTCCAAACTCATCAGATCTTCCAAACCCACTACCTGCTCCCTCGACCCTCTCCCCACTCCCCTGCTGAAGTCCTGCCTCCCCGCTCTCTGCTCCTACCTCACTAATCTCTGCAACTCCTCATTGTCCCAAGGAATTGTCCCCTCTGCTTTCAAAACTGCTGCTGTCACACCAATCTTAAAGAAACCTGGTGTTGATCCCTCCTCTCTCATTAAATACCGCCCAATCTCAAACGCCCCTTTCCATCAAAAACCCTGGAGCGTATCGTCGCGTCACAACTTCATTCCCACCTCCTCGCGTATAACCTATTCGAACCCCTCCAATCTGGCTTTCGCCCCCTCCATAGCACAGAAACTGCTCTCCTGAAAGTTCTCAACGACGTCCTCACCTCTGCTGACACTGGTTCCCTCAACATCCTCATCCTCCTCGACCTGAGTGCAGCCTTCGATACCGTGAACCATAACATCCTGCTTACCAGACTTAAAGACCTTGGCATTGAAGGTTCTGCACTCAGCTGGCTCCGTTCCTACCTTTCCAAACGATCCCACTTCCATCTCTCTCCATAACCACACCTCTGCCACAGCCACTGTCACTCAAGGCGTTCCCCAAGGCTCCGTTCTCGGTCCCCTCCTCTTCATCATCTACATCCTCCCCCTTGGTCATATACTCCGTGACTTCAACCTGGACTTCCATTGCTATGCTGATGACACCCAGATCTATCTCAGCACCAAGTCCCCCAATCACCCCCTCTCTCCCATATCAACTCCTGCCTCTCAGCCATCAAATCTTGGATGCAACTCAACTTCCTTAAATTAAACAGTAACAAAACAGAATTTCTCCTCATTGGCTCCAAATCAACACTTACCAAAATTAACAACCCCACTCTCACTATTGACGGCACCACTGTCTCCCCATCTCCTCAGGCCCGCAACCTTGGCGTGATCTTTCACTCAACCCTCTCCCTTGAGCCTCACATCCGCCATGTTGTCAAAACATCATTTTTTCACCTCCGCAACATTGCCAAAATCAGACCTTCTCTCACAACCCCGCTGCTGAAAGACTCATCCATGCCTTCATCTCCTCCCGACTGGACTACTGTAACTCTCTTCTCTTTGGCATTAATTCCAGCAACATCAACCGACTCCAACTGGTCCAGAATGCAGCCGCCCGACTCATCACCCACACCAAATCTTGGCACCACATCACCCCAGTTCTCAAAGAACTTCACTGGCTTCCCATTTCCCACCGGATCATCTACAAAATCCTGGTCCTCACCTACAAAGCCCTCAACCACTTGGCCCCCCCTTATCTCACTGACCTCCTCTCCCCCTACCAACCCTCACGGTCCCTCAGATCCATATCAGCCGGTCTCCTCTCCATTCCGAAATCCAACCTCTGCACATTTGGAGACAGAGCCTTCTCCAGGGCAGCTCCCAGGCTCTGGAACTCCCTCCCGCAATTGATCCGAAATTCTGAGTCCCTCACCATCCTCCAGTCCCGCCTCAAGACCCATCTCTTCACCTCTGCATACCATTAGTCCCATGTCCCCCTCCGCTTTGCATCTCTGTCTTACTGCCCTTTTTTGTTCAATTTTATTTTGTTCTTGACTCTCCATGTAAAGCGACTTTGAGTCCTTGAAAAGCGCTATACAAATAACATGTATTATTATTATTATTATTATATACAGATGTATAGAAACATAGAAAATATGTTCAAGATGATCATCCAAAATCATTAACCCGTTCCGGCTTTTCCCCATATCCCCTGATTCCCTTAACCGTAAGAGCGAAATCTAATTCTCTCTTAAACTACAACCTGTTGAAGCCCTGCAGATGGAGCGAGAAGGAAGATACAGAATGCCGAATATATTTAAGTACTTAGAAGATCATGCTGAATATTGTTGGTTATTCCCATTATCCCCTGAATTGTCCGTGTATTTGTGAGAATGAACAACATTGGCTCAAGCCACTTTGCATAAATCCGTTCTCCGTAGAACTGGACAAGTGCAGTTGGATAATTTGAGTTTTGTAAAATCACAAAGCAACAAATGTTTGCAAAAATATGATTGAAGTTTGCAGAAGGTCTCGTCTGGAGCGGTGGATGATGCAATGAGACATCCCGCTGGGATCGCGATGTTGTAAACAATTAAGAGAAGAGGCGTTCAAATATCAGCTTCAGTTTTAAGTTTATTGTCGCATGTCCCAAGCTAAAGTAAAAAGCTTTGTTTTCCGTGCAATCCAGACACACTAGATATACCATATATATACAGTATTAGTTACAACTCGAGCACATAGAGTAGTGGGTATACTGATTTACATAGAGAATGAGTTGACATATGAGGTATTTGCGGCATATATTACGGCATCTTTCAAAGACAGCTGGACTGCTGCATGGATAGGAATGATTTATAGGGATGTGGGCGAAATGTGGATAGGAGTGACTCGTGTAGATGGGGCACATTGGTCGGCATGGGCAAGCTGGGTAGAAAGTCCCATTACAATGTTGTAGGATTCGGTGATTCTATGAAAAAAGATAGAGCAACGTGGAAGATGCAGAATACAGAATATAGTTGGCAGCATTGGTGTGTATTTTCGTGCATCAGTTACTTAGACAATTTCCAATATCCGCAATGCGGTAGAAGCGAATTGAACTGTACACTCATCTACAGAGGGACAGTTCAGAAGCCTCATAATGGAGAAAATAAGCTAATGCTTAATCCGTTGGTGCTCGCTCTCAAGCTTCTGTTCCTTCTTCAGGTCTTGGGTAGGGGACAGCAAAACTGACCGGGTCTTAACAAGTCTTTGATTACGTTGGGGGGCAAATACGAATCGAACAGTATCCTGGCATAAGGAGGGATCGGGCAGAAGCTCGATAACGATGGAAATAAGCCATTCCGCTGTGATGTGCGCTTTCAACCTTCTGTACATTCTGGTAGATAAGAGAACAGGCAAGAAGAACTGACCCGATTTAGACATCTTTGATGATGTTGGGTCATTTTTTCCCGAAGAAGCGTGAAGTGTAGATGGAGACAATGGTGTGACGTCAGGTCTACATGATGGATTGGGTTACATTTACAACTCTCTCCAAATTCTCCCGGTCTTGTCAGATCTGTATCCAAACCACAATGTAATCCAACCGGATAATATGCTTTCTATACTCCATCTCTAGAAGTTGTATACGAATCACTGTAGACATGCCAATTGTCCCAGTCTCCTAATAATGTAGAGACGATGGTGTGCCTTCGTGGGTTACACATCAATGTGCCATTGATGCAGATTAGGGCAAATATTCGACATTGCTTCCTGAGGTCAAAAACTATCTGCTTCGGCTTGCTGAAAGAGGGGTCATTGTCATGACAACGTGTCAATAAGCTCACTATCTCCTTCTTGTACTCCGCTCCGCCATTGCCCGTCATTCGACCATTCAGTAGAGCTACTACTCGTGGAAGCGACCGGGTAAGATCATCTCTGACCCCTCTTACCCTGGCCACAATCTCTTTGAACCACTTCCCCCTGGAAGGAGACTCCGGACTGTCAAAGCTGTCACAGCCAGGCATAAAAACAGGTTTTTCCACGAGTAGTAGTTCTACTCAATAACCAAAAATCTGTAGCCTCCTTTTGCTCTGGTATTTTATTTAATTCACATGGTTAAACTATAATATTTTATTATTAATGTTCAATGCTTTATGTGCCATTCCTAACTGTCACTGCATGTAGTTGTCACATGCGGGCGGAGCACCAAGGCAAATTCCTGGTATGTGAATACTTGGCCAATAAAGTTATTCATTCATTCATTCATTCACAATGATGTCTTCTGCAAATTCATAGCCAATGCTTAATGTGGCCGTACGGTCGCGAGTGTAAAGGTGGTGCAGTAGCGAACTGAGAACGGATCCTTGCGATGCTCCAGTCTTCGAAGTTATTGTTGAGGAGGTGTCACTTATCCTTATTAATTATGTGCTGTCGGAGCTAAAATTGAGCATCCGGTGATAGAGCGGGGAGGCGATCCCTCGGTCCAGGAGTTTGGAATATATCATCTTCCAACCTGCACAGAGTGGAGGATCTCCTCAACTGTTGTTCCTTTGACAGCCTCTTCCACCGCAGATAAATATTCACTCCATCTCTGCACCGAAAGTAAGTGGTTGCGCCGGAAAATATGACAGACGTTCAAAGACAATTAGACCGCCTCATGAATAGGAACGATGTAGAGTAATGTGGCCCAAAGGTGGGTGTGAGTGACTGGTGCAGAAGGGCACATTGGTCCGCCTGGGCAAGATGGGGTGAAAGTCCCGTTACCATGCCGTAGGACTCGATGACTCTATAACAATAGATAGACCAATGTGGAAGATACAGAGTGCACAATATAGTTCGCAGGATTGCAGTGCATCAGCTACTGAGACAATGTCTTATATCCGCAATGGGGGAGAAGCGAATTGAAGAGTACACTAGTCCAAGGAGGGACCGTTTAGAAACCTGTTAACGGAGGGAAATGAGTTATTCCTTAATCCGGTGGTGTTCACTTTCAAACTTCTGTACGTTGTGCGGGACTTCAGTCGGGAAAGAAGAACTGACCGGTCTGGATAGGTCTGATTACGTTCGGTGTTTTTTTTTTTGCAGCGTAAAGTGTAGATGGAGTCAATGGTGGGACGTCTGGTTTGTGTGATGGATTGGGCAGCGTTAATAACTCTGCAAAATCTCGAGGTCTTGGCAGACTTGTTCCCAATCAATCTCTGATGGAACTCAACAATATGCTTTCTACGGTACATCCCGACAAGCTTGTAAGAGTCACTGGAGGCATGTCAAACTTACACAGTCTCCTCATGAAGTAGAGACATTGATATGCCTTCTTGAATGTTGCATCGATGTTCTGCTTACCAACTGCCCAATGTAGCGGATCTGGTCAATCGCCCGTCGTTTCACAGCCACTTGATTCGAGTAATAAATCTGGACTTCTGATTCTACACGCTTCAAAAATATCACCTTCTTTAAAAGAGATAGGGCCAAGGCTTAATACTCTGTGGATCAAGTGCTAGTAAATGTGAATCTGTAATTGGATAGCATTTACACAGAGAGTTGCTGGGCCTGTTTCTTTGTTGTATGACGATGACTCTTGGTCCAGTCTCTGCACGTTTCTCCACATGTGGTATCACCGTCAGTAGCTATAGCAGGACTGTACTGCCATTTCCTTGTGTGTCCCAGCTGTAGGGAGAGATGAGGACTTTATTCCTTGGAGCGAAGGAAGCTGCATGGTGGGAATATCAAGGTGTTTACAAGCATGAGAGGAAAAGGTAGGATGAATGCAGTATTTTACCCATGATGGTGTATCAATAATCAGATCTCATATGTTTAATGTGACAGGGGCGGGATTTTCTAGGAACCTGAAGAGATTACTTGACGCAAAGAGGGTGCTGGGAACATGAGACGAACTTTGATAAGATCATGCGCTTCTGACATTACATATATTTCCTCCCTGGACGGATGTCATCTGAGTCTTCTGAGTATATTATGTTTTACTCCAGCATTGCAGAGGCCCGATAATTAAATATGGTCCGCGATACAGTATCAGTTGTTTGACAATGATCTGTTTCCTGAGCCCACTCTTCACCTTGACTTCGCATTTGTCCAGCAGTTCATTTGTGGTTGACCCCATTCAACACCTTCTCTTTTATAGCAACACTGTTTGTGTTACATTGACAATCTTCGTCTCATCATAGTTCGAACATCTCTCTCTGATCATTGTTGTTACTTATGTCAGATCATTCGGTTACATGAGGTTGGGCTCGGTTTAATATCGTCACATGTTCCAATGTACAGTGAAAAGCGTGTCCATTCAGTTGAGATATGCCATACATAGATACAACCAGTCCTGCAGATGGGGCGAAGAGGAAGATACTGAATTCGGAATATAGTTCATTACATTGAATATCATGCTGAACATTGTTGGTTATTTCCACCAAACCCCGAATCGCGGGGTGAAATGACTTGGAACGGGGCCTAACATCGCCCGGCACAGCTTAAAGGCCGCGGGACTTACCATCGCCCGCCGGGGGCTTTAACATCGGAGCCCCAGTTCGCTTCGACGCTGCAGTTGTACTGCTGGACCACGGGAGAAGAACAAAGGGAAGAGATAAGACTTTTGCCTTCCACCACAGTGAGGAGGTGTTGGAGATTCACTGTGATGGATGTTTTTGTAAAGTGTGTTAAATGTGGGTCTTGGTTTTTTTGTAATGTTAAGACTGTAGAACATGCAATTTCGTTCAAACCAAACTGTTTGAATTACAATAAAAGGCATTCTATTCTGAATTGTCCGTTATGAGAATGAACAATATTTTCTCAAGCCACATTGCATAATTTCATTCTCCGTAGAACTAGATAAGGGCAGTAGGAGAATTCGATTTCTGTGAAAACACAAAGCAAATAGTTAATGCAACAACATTATTTAAGCGCGCAGAAGTACATATCTGGATCATAGATACATAGATACATAGATATATAGACAATAGGTGCAGTAGGCCCTTCGAGTCATCACCTACATTCAATGTGATCATGGCTGATCATCCACAATCAGTACTCCGTTCGTGCCTTCTCCCCATACCCCTTGATTCCATTAGCCCACAGAGCTCTATATAGCTTTATTTTGAATGCATCCAGTGAATCGGTCTCCACGTGCTTCTGAATCAGAGAATTCCACAAATTCACAACACTCTGGCTGTACAAGTGTTACATAATCTCAGTTCTAAATGGCCTACCCCTTGTTCTTAAACTGTGGCCCCCTGTTTCTGGACTCCCCCAACATCGGGGACATGTTTTCTGCATCTAGCGTGTCCAATCATTTAATAATGTTATATGTATCTAGAAAACACCCTCTCATCCTCCTAAATTCCAGTGAATACAAGCCCAGTCGCTCCATGCTTTCATCATATGCCAGACCCGCCATCCCTGGAATTGACCTCGTGAACCTACGCTGCACTCCCTCAATAGCAAGAATGTCCATCCTCAAATGAGAAGACCAAACCTGCACACAACACTCGAGGTGTGGTTTCACCAGGTCCCTGTGCAACTGCAGAGGGACCTCTTTGCTCCGATGCTCAACTCATAACTTCTCGTTATGAAGGCCAACATGCCATTAGCTTTCTTAATTGCCTGTTGTACCTGCGTGCTTACTGTCAGTGTCTGATGTACAAGGACGCCCAGGTCTCGTTGTACTTCCCCTTTTCATCACCTGATACAATTCAGATAACAAACTGCCTACCCGTTCTTGCCAGCAGTTGATAACCATACATGTATCCACATTATACTGCATCTGCAATGTATCTGCCCACTGACCCAACCTGTCCAAACCGGCCTGAAACCCCATGCATCCGCTACACTGTTCACACTCCCATCCAGCTTTGTGCCATCTGCAATTCTTCTTTTAATTCCTTCATCTAAATTATTAATATATATTGTAATTAGCTGCGGTCCAATGTCAATGTCAATATCCAAGTCAATACCCAACCCCTATACCATGTGCTATAATATTAGCCACTAATCTCTCGTGTGGAACCTGAACAAATACTTCCTGAAAGTCCTGGTACACTACATCCACTGGCTCTCACTTGTCCATTTTACTTGTTGCATCCCCAAAATGGATGATGCAATGCTTCTGCAACCTATGAGACATTCCGCTGGTTTCATGGTGTTGTAAACAATGCAGATGACAGGCGCTTTAGGTTTTAGCTTCAGGTTTAGGGATATTATTGGCACATGTACCGATGCACTGTGAAAAACAATGGTCTGCATGCCATTCAAACAGATTACATATATCATAATTAGATATTATCGGTTCAAACGCGATGATACAGGGCACTGGGCATGTGGATCCACTCAGTGTGGTTGCCACATATATTCGCACAGCGGATGGTGTACATATAGAATTAGCTGCCAAAGGAGGTAGCTGAGGTAGAAACTACACAGGATCTAAAATACATTCGGCCCAACACACATCGGAAGTGGCACGGGACAAAAACGGCAGGTGGGACTTATGTTGATGGTGTACATTGATCAACGTTGGGAAGCTGGGCTGAAGGACCTGTTACTGCGTTGTGTGACTCATGACAACAGAGAGAGCAAAGTGGACAATAGAGAGAGCAGAATACATTTATCAGCATTGTAGCGCTATTTTATACATCAGTACCTCAGACAAAATTCAATGACCATAATGGGGTGGAGGGGATTGAATATTTCCCTGGGCTATGGAGGGACCGTTCATATACCCGATAACGGAGGAAATGAACCAATTCCTAAGTCTTATGGTGCGCGCTTACAACATCTCTATCTTTTGCCGGATAGGTGTAGGGGAAAGTAAAAAACTGACCGGGATTTGCCAAGTCTTTGATTTTGTTGGGTGTTTGGGTAATGTTATGCAGCGTGAAGTGCAGATGCAGACTATGATTGGTCTGGGCTCTGAGATGGACGGGGCTATCTGCCTCTGCAATATCTCGCGGTCTTGTCATAGTTGTTCCCAAAACAAGTTACGATGCAACGTGACAATAAGCTTCTTATTATATTTTTGCAAGAGTTACGGGAGACATGACAAACGTCTTGTTATTTTCGGTTGTGTGTCCTCTTGTGTGTCGCATCAATGTGATTGCACCACGTCAGTGGCAATATAGACAGGAACCTGAAGGAAATACTTTAAACTCCGACGGTGGTGGGTATATGGAACAACCGGGTTGAGGAGTTAGTTGAGAAGTGTTCTACAGCAAGAGTGTTTGGAAATATCGGTGCCAATTCACCAGTAGTAAGAAACAGATAGGTAGTTGTTGAGCATTAAATGTTGAACAGGAACTGATTCTGGAATAATGTTCAGGTGCGCCCACGAGCAACACCGGTGTTTGCCGACTTGTACGTTGAAAAATTATGCCACAGTCCATGCGGTTCATCAATATCGGAGTTTTGATGAGATCATTCACTTCTGATATTACACATTTTCCCTTTCACCGCCGATGTCTTCTGTCATCTGAGTATATCATGTCTTCCTTTTGTATTTCAGATGCCGGTGAATGACTACGGTCCGCAGTACATTATCAGCATGTTTATTGTGTTCTTACACCCGTCCCCACACTTCACCTTCTCTTCGGATTTGTCCAACAGTCCATTTGTGGTTAACAGACATTCATCACCTTCCCTATTACATCATCACCGTCTGTGTCTCGTTTACAATCTCAGTCAGCGTCATAGTACGAACATACCCGCTCTGATCAGAGTTATTTCTTATCTCACGTGTCATTTGGTCAGTTTAGATCTATTATTAGCACATGTACCGAGCTGCAGTGGAAAGAGTTGTTTTGCATGCTATTCACTTGGTTCAAATATCCCAGACACAAAAGCAATCAATGTAAAGCCAAGTGCAATAGATCGGGTAAATGGGAAGATGCAGAATGTAGAATATAGTTCATGATACAGAAGATCATGCCGAATGTGCTTCTTTATTTCAACCCAACCCCGATTTGTCCGGGTATTTGGAACAATGAACAATCGTTGCTCAAGCCACATTGCATAATTCCGGTCTACCGTTCTCCTAGGAGTTGCACCTTTGCATTTGGAGGACTAGAGATCTGTACAAACACAAAACCATCATTGAACCTGATGTAAATTTCGTGTTCAACCGTGCCGGGGTGAATAGCTAGAAATGTTAATGATGCAATGCTTCTATTAACTATGAGGATTGGTTTGTGAAGGTGTAAACAATTAAATTGCAAGGGGCATTAAGATTTAGGCTTCACGTTTAGGTTTATTATTGCCATGTGTATTGAGGCGCGTGATAAAGCAAATGGGGAGATACAGAATGCAGAACATAGTTCGCAGCATGATATGATATCTTTTTGATATGATATGATATGATATGATATGATATCTTTTATTTCGAACGATTAAAATAAGAAGAAAAGAAAAGATGAAAATGAATAATATTAAAGGAAAATTATATATATACATACATATATACATAAATACATACACACATACATACATATACATGTACATATATACATACATACATATACACATATACACACATACACATATACATAACATATATGAACATACATAAATTAAAACATCAAAAGCCAATTTCAACATAATACACATTAGACTCGTTGGAAAAGGGATAGGAAGAAGCCTATGCTTGTCAAGTCCTACCCCCATTCTGCACCATTAACAAATGCAAAATTCAATAAAATAAATTAAACAGACAATTCAAATAAAACTACTCCAATCAAGCTACTAAGAAAAAAAGAATAAAAAAAGAAAAGAACGAAAAGAACAAGCACCATTAACATCTGTGAGATTTACATTCTCCTTCCTCATTACTGTATTTTTCAAAGATATATCTTTTGTACATTTTTTTTTATTGCATTATATTCATACTTTGTTTAATCGTTTCGTCAAGACCATTCCAAAAAACCACCCCACAAATGGAAATACACATAATTTTTAAATTGGTCCGAGCATAATGCTGTTTCAAGTTTAGTTTCCCTCTAAAGTTATAACCCTCCTCTCTGTCTTTGAACAGTTTTTGTATGTTTACAGGTAGCAGTTTATTTTTTGCTTTATAAATTATTTGTGCAGTCTTAAATTCTACCAGATCCTTAATCTTTAAGGTGTGTAATTTTAAATACAGTATATTAGTGTGTTCATGATATCCTACATTGTTTATTATACGAATAGCTCTTTTTTGTAGTGTGCTTAGTGATTGTAAGGTGGTTTTGTAGGTGTTGCCCCATACTTCCACACAGTAATTTAAATACGGTAACACAAGTGAGCTGTACAGAATATACAGTGCTCTCTCATTCAAAACATGCCTTGCTTTCCCCATCACTCCAATACTCCGTGCTACTTTTGCTCTCACATGTTTTATATGGGGTTTCCAGCAGATGTTGTGATCAAGAATCACACCCAGAAATTTATTTTCATACACTCTTTCTATTTCAACATTATTTATCATTACTTTTACTTGTGTATTTATTTTGCGTTTTCCAAACAGCATAAGTTTGGTTTTGTCTAAATTTAATGATAATTTCTTCAAATCAACCATGTTTTTAATTTACTAATTTCTGCTGTGACCACCTCCAAAACCTGCTGCAAATTGTCCCCATCACAGAAAATATTAGTGTCATCTGCAAATAACACAAATTTCAAGAGGTTTGACACCTTACATATGTCATTAATATACAAAATAAATAATTTGGGGCCCAAAGCCGACCCCTGTGGGACTCCACAAGTTATTTCTAAGCATGTTGATTTGCAGTCCCATATTTGCACAAACTGATGTCTTTTACTTATGTAGCTGATCGTCCACTCTAGTACAACCCCTCTGATTCCATACTTTTCCAGTTTTTTGATTAGCAAATGATGATCAATTGTATCGAATGCTTTTTTCAAATCTATAAATACACCCACTGCATATTTCTTGTTATCTATAGAACTGGTAATGTCTTCAATTAACTCCATTAATGCCATCTCAAACTTTTCTTTACTTTTGTCAAAATCCACAGAGTGAAATTGTTCAGTTTAAAATTATCCAAGTTTCTCCTCTTCCTCTAGTGACTAACCTCATGTTACAATATCTCACCTGACATAGAAACAGAGAAACATAGACAATAGGTGCAGGAGTAGGTCATTTGGCCCTTCGAGCCTGCACCTCCATTCAATACGATCATGGCTGATCATCCAACTCAGTATCCTGTACATGCCTTCTCTCCATACCCCCTGATACCTTTAGCCACAAGGGCCACATCGAACTCCCTCTTAAATATCGCTAATGAACTGGCCTCAACTATCTTCTGTGGCAGAGAATTCCACAGATTCTCCACTCTCTGTGTGAAAAATGTTTTTCTCATCTCGGTCCTAAAAGATTTCCCCCTTATCCTTAAACTGTGACCCCTTGTTCTGGACTTCCCCAACATCGGGAACAATCTTCCTGCATCTAGCCTGTCCAACCCTTAAGAATTTTGTAAGTTTCTATAAGATCCCCCCTCAATCTTCTAAATTCTAGCGAGTGCAAGCCAAGTCTATCCAGTCTTTCTTCATAAGAAAGTCCTGACATCCCAGGAATCAGTCTGGTGAACCTTCTCTGTACTCCCTCTGGCAAGAATGTCTTTCCTCAGATTAGGAGACCAAAACTGTATGCAATACCCCAGGTGTGGTCTCACCAAGACCCTGTACAACTGCAGTAGAACCTCCCTGCTCCTATACTCAAATCCTTTTGCTATGAATGCTAACATACCATTCGCTTTCTTCACTGCCTGCTGCACCTGCATGCCTACTTTCAATGACTGGTGTACCATGACACCCAGGTCTCGTTGCATCTCCCCTTTTCCTAATCGGCCACCATCGCCTCAGTCCTCCCACCTGCCTTCCTCCGGCCCCAACCCCCATCCCTGCCGTGTGTTCACCATCCCCCCTGACCTCCCCCTCTCAGATACCGAACGGTCTGTCCTCAGCAGAGGCCTCACCTTTGTCCCCTTCCGTCCCCACCTCAATGAGTTCCACGCCCGCCTCGATTTGGAGCTCTTCTTCCCTCGCCTCCGCCTCACACCGTTCTTCCATGGGAAGGAGTCCTCGCCCCCATTGATGATCCCTTTTCCCGTCTCCAACGGACCCCATCCTCTTGGACCCCCCCTCATGGCCATTGGGATAGTCGACGACGGAGTTGAAGGGAAAGAGAGTAAAGGGAGGGTTAATGACCCCAGAATTGATCCTCTACACATCCACTCTAACCAAGCTTTTCACTATTTGGTATGATTCAATGAGGTCCCCCCTTATTCTTCTAAAATCCAGCGAGTACAGGTCCACTGCCATCAAATGCTCATCATATGTTAATCCATTAATTCCTGGGATCATTCTTGTACACCTCCTCTGGACCCTCTATAGAGCCAGCACATCCTTCCTCAGATATGGTGCCCACAATTGCTCACAATGCTCCAAATGTGGCTTGACCGGCGCCTTATAGAACCTGAGCATTACATCCCAGCTTGACAGGGAGAAAATGCAATTGATGTCTTTCATATTAGTTAACCACAGTTGACAGCCCCTAATGGGATTGCATCTCTTTCACATATCTCTATAGAGCCTAGCGTTAAGCTTCGAAGGGCAACATTTACACGAGTTGTGCAGGTTAAGTGTATTTTTGCAGAGAGAGCTTGATACCTAGAATGCGCTACCAGGAGTGGTGGTAGAGGAGGACGTGATAATGGTGCTTAAGAAAGTTTTGGACAGGCTTGTGGTTATGCAGGGAATACAAGGATATGGATCACATGCAGGCAGTGGAGATGAGTTTTGGTTTAGTTTAGAGATAGAGTATGGAAACAGGAACTTTGGGCCACTGAGTCCGCACTGACCAGCAATTGCCCATTCACTATTTCTGTCCGACAAGCTAGGGACAATTTACTGAAGCCAATTAACCTACAAACCTGCACGTCTTTTGTATTTGGGAGGAAACTGGAGCCCCCAGAGAAAACCCACAGGGTGACAAAGGGAACGTACAAACTCCGTCCAGACAGCACTCTAGTCAGGATCGAACCCGGGTCTCTAATGCTGTAAGACAGCCACTCTATCACTGTGCCAATGTGTTGCCACAGTTTAACTTGGTATCCTGTTCAACATGGACATTGCAGGCTGAAAGTCCTGTTCTTGTACTGTTCTATGTTCTATATATTCTCATTGGACAGGGCAGGGATATGTTTTCAACTCCTCCAGCCTCCATGTTGAATACTTACTCCCAGTTTTAATTTGATTCAATTAGTCAATCCATTTCTCCCT
>JAXLNO010005133.1:0-5000 GCA_038087875.1 Malacoraja senta
AAATCACTGGATGGATTTAAGAGAGAGTTAGATAGAGCTCTAGGGGCTAGTGGAGTCAAGGGATATGGGGAGAAGGCAGGCACGGGTTATTGATAGGGGACGATCAGCCATGATCACAATGAATGGCGGTGCTGGCTCGAAGGGCCAAATGGCCTCCTCCTGCACCTATTTTCTATGTTTCTAGTGTGTTGGTAGGTTGGTAGGGTGGCGTTAATCGGTTGATAGGTGCGGACTCAGTGGGCCGAAGGGCCTGTAACCTCGCTGTGTCTCTAAACTGAGCAATTCAGTTCATCTCCGAAATGCAGGTGTAGTCATAGTGTAGGCATCCAACAACCAACGATGTGATCAAATATAAATGAAATGAGGTCTTCGTATTCCAGACATGTTGTTTGAGGGATAAATATTGGCCAAGGCACCGGCTTAATGTTTAAACCGACATTAAAACACTCCCTAAGCAACGCTTTGGATAACCAGCCTGGATTCTTGTACTTATACCTTAACCTCTTGGCTCTGAGGCAAGTATTCCTCAGCAACAGTTGATAGAGAAGGTTAAAAGCCTTTGCCAGAGACCCGGGTTCGATCCCGACTACCTGTGCTGTCTGTACGGAGTTTGTACGTTCTCCCCGTGACCTGTGTGGGTTTTCTCCGAGATCTTCGCCTTCCTCCCACACTCCAAAGACGTACAGGTTTGTCGGTTAATTGGCTTGGTGTAAATGTAAAGAATGCCCCTGGCGTTTTGTAGGATAGTGTTAATATGCGGGGATCGCTGGTTGGCACGGACCCGGTGGGCCGAAGGGCCTGTTTCCGCGTCGTTTCACTAAAGCTAAAATGAAACCAGAGGACATATGTTTAAGGTGAGGGGGGGGGGGGGGGGATAGGCTCAATAGGAACCTGAGGGGTAACTTTCTTTACACAAGGGATAGTGGGTGTATGGAACGAGTTGCTGGAGGAGGTAGTTGAGGCAGATACCAGAAACATTTAGACAGGTACATGGACAGGATAGATTTAGAGGGATATGGGCCAAACGCAGGCAGGTGGGACTAGTGTAGATGGAGCATGTTGGTCAATGTGGGCAAGTTGGGCAGAAAGGCCCGTTTTCACACTGTATCACTCTATGACTTATCCGAGATCTTCGGTTTCCTCCCGCATTCCAAAGACCTACAGGTTTGTAGGTTAATTGGCTTGGCGTAAATGTAAATTGTCCCTAGTGGGTGTAGGGTGGTGTCAGTGTGCGGGTGTCGCTGGTCGGTGCGGACTCGGTGGGCTGAAGGGGCCTGTTTCCGCGCTGTATCTCTAAACTAAACTATGAAGACATTTGGAAAGCGACATGCATAGAAAATATTTAGAGGGATAAGGGCCAAACACAGGCAGGTGGGTCAGGAAAAGATGGGGCGTTTTGATCGGTGTGGACAAGTTGGGAAGATGGGCCTGTTTTCACGCCGTATACCTCTGTAGCGTACAATTGCCTGCCATTTCATCCCAAAGCATGACTTCACCCTTTGGTATTCTATTAGTCCCCACACGTCAAGTCTTCGTGACTAATATCATGAGTGCGGAGAAGATTGAAAGGATGTTTCCACTAGAGGGAGAGTCTTGGACCAGAGGCCACAGCCTCAGAATGAAAGGAGGTCCCATTAGAAAGGAGATAAGAAATAATTTCTTCAGCCAGAGGGTGGTGAATCTGTGGACTTTATTGGCACAGGCGGCTGTGGTGGCCAAGTCTATGGATATATCTAAGGCGGAGATTGACAGATTCTTGATTAGTGTGGGTGTCAGGGGTTACGGGGAGAAGGCAGGAGAATGGGGTTTGGATGGAGAAATAGATCAGCCATGATTGAATGGCAGAGTTGACTTGATGGGGCGAATGGCCTAATTCTGCTCCTAGAACCTATGAACTTACGATTTCTGAGGATGTTGCCAGGACTTGAGGCCCTGAGATATAGGGAGTGGTTGGGAAGGCTAAGACTTTATTCCCTTGGAGTGCAGGAGGCTGGGGGAGGAGTGATCTTATAGAGGTGTATAAAATAATGGGGGGAATAGGCAGGGTGAATGCATAGTTTTTTACCCAGATTAGGGGAATCAAGAACCAGGGGACAGGATTAAGGTGAGAGGGGTAAGATTCGATAGAAACCTAAGGGGCAACTTTTCACACAGTGGGTGGTGGGTATAGGGAACGAGCTGCCAGAGGAGGTAGTTGAGGCAGGGACTATAATATAATACTATTTATAAGACAGTTGGAGAAGTACATGGATAGGAAAGGTTTAGAGGGAAGAGAGACACAAAATGATGGAGTAATTCAGTGGGACCTGCAGCATGTTGGGAGAGAAGGAACGGGTGATGTTTCGGGACAAGACCCTTCTTCACTCAGAGTCACAGGAGAGGGATTCTGGAGATAAGGTAGGGTAAGGTGTGAAAACAACAGATCAAAGGAGACGATGGTAAGGAAATGGAGAATGGCTCATTGTTAGCTGATGGGAAGGTGACAAGGAGGCATAAAATCAGTCAAGGGATTGGGCCAAACTCAGGCAGGTGGGGTATGTTGGTCGGCATGGACTAGTTGGGCCGAAGGGCGTGTTTCAGTGCTGTACGACTATGACCATCCATGCAGCCACTGAAGGCGTTCCACTCTATGAGAGTTAGAGTCGTACACCACGGGAACTGGCCCCTACACTCAACAAGTCTACACCAAATATAACTCCCACCTCACACCATTCCTGATATTAAATCTGGGTGGCAAAAAAAACACTGCCAGCCCAAGCCTGTTTCAAATAATATCACCATACAGGAGACACGAGGAACTGCAGATGCTGGTTCACAAAAAAAATAGACAATAGACAATAGATAATAGGTGCAGGAATAGGCCATTTGGCCCTTCGAGCCAGCACCGCCATTCAATGTGATCATGGCTGATCATCCCCAATCGGTACCCCGTTCCTGCCTTCTCCCCATATCCCCTGACTCCGCTATTTTTAAGAGCCCTATCTAGCTCTCTCTTGAAAGCATCCAGAGAACCGGCCTCCACCGCCCTCTGAGGCAGAGAATTCCACAGACTCACCACTCTCTGTGAAAAAAGGTGTTTCCTCGTCTCCGTTCTAAATGGTTTGCTCCTTATTCTTAAAAGGCAGCATCTCTGGAGAGAAGGAATGGATGAATCATTCTGAAGAAGGGCCTCAACCCGAAACGTCACCCATTCCATCTCTCCGGGGATGCTGCCTGTCCCGCTGAGTTACTCCAGCTTTTTGTGTCTATCTTCGGTTTAAAACAGCAACTGTGGTTCCTTATTAAGCATCTCTGAAGAACATGGATAGGTGACGTTTCGGTGCTGGGGCCCTTCTTCAGACTATCCATGTTCTCCAGAGATGCTGCCTGACCTGCTGAGATACTCCAGCACTTTCTTTTTACAATAGAAATGACCATTCAGCCCATTGAGCCTCTTTTGGATTGGTAAAGGCTCAGCCAGTTAAACATATATTCTCTCCTTCATCTCTCCTCCCATCCGGCCCATCTTATACAAGATGGCTCCCAACCTGGGCGACTATTTGCGTACTAGCCACAGAAGCAAATCTGCAATCACAGATCAGAATCAGTCCACACTCTTAAATCTCTACTTCTCTATACATTCTAAACGGCTCGTTGTAATCATGTATTGTCTTTCCGCTCACTGGTTAGCACGCAACAAATGTTTTTCACTGTACCTCGGTACACGTGACAATAAACTAAACTGAACTGACCCCCCCCCCCTCCACTGTCCCATTCCATCTACGCCCTTCCTCCGACTTAATATTTCACCCCTCTTCTCTCCTTATCTGACACCCTTTAGTTTCCTTTTCACCACTAGCCTTTGACACTCACTCCACCCATCTGCCAAACCACCCTCCCTCAACTGTATCCACCTATCACTCGCCAGACTTTGTCCCACTCCCACCTCTCTCTTCCAGCTTTTCTCCCCTCTACAACAATCAGTCTGTAGGAGGGTCCCAACCAAAGATCCTACAGCGAGCAAGATGGTCCACTCGACGAAAAAGACATAGTATGGTCATGGGCAGATTCACGGGTAATTTTCGGCCCCATTTCCGTAACCGGCTTCCGTCTCCGCACCAAAGATCCCGTCATAGCGGAGCAAAGATAACTAGTGCGGAGACGGAAGCCGGTTACGGAAACATCCTCGTAAAAATAAAAGTTCTTTGGTAAAAATCTTCTCCTCATTTTCAGAATTATAATTTATTAACACAAACTGTTCCCCCGCAACGTTGATTACACTGCGAGTCGGGTCGGGTCGGGTTACGGAAATGGATGAAAAAAAGGCCCAAGTTCCGCTCCGTTGTGTACTACACGTCAGCCCATTGCATTTAGCAGGAGTGGTCTATCTTGCTTCGCTGTGGGATCTTTGGTCCCAAACGGAAACATCACCTATCCATTCCCTCCACAGATGCTGCCTGGCCCGCTGCGTTCCTCCAGCACTTTGTGTCTTGCTCAAGGCTCCAGCACCTGCAGTTCCTTGCATCTCTGTTCCAACGCTTCTCTTGTGCAAAGAGCCGTTATAAAAGAAAATTATGAAGAGAACATCACAAGAGTAATTAGCAGGGAAGTTTTACCCGGTTTGTCACTTTTGAATAACGCAAGCATGTACTGAGGTTTTGTGGAAAGATTGGGCATTAATCTTAAAAGCAAACAGTGACTCCAATTCTTCATTAATTATGAATCAAAATATCAAATCGCCTAAGGCAGAGACAAGGTTCAGCAGATGCTGTAAGATTACAGAGAACACCAGGTCCTGGAGTAGCTCAGCAGGTCAGGCAGCATCTCTGGAGAACCTGGCGGCTGAGGAAGTGTCCCAACCCGAAACGTCACCTATCCAAGCAGAATCCCTCCATTCGGCCCATCTAGTCCTAGTCTATTCCGCCATTCAACCATAGCTGATCTACCTTTCCCTCTCAACCCCATTCTCCTGCCTTCTACCCGTAACCTTTGACACCCTTACTAATCAAGAACCTTTGGAG